>QFAX02000169.1:0-92375 GCA_003412495.2 Echium plantagineum
TACGTACTGCATCACGCGTCGGCAAACACATTAAGATAATTTCCGTCACACTGTTCGGAAGATTACTGATTCTGTCGTGAGAACCTACAACTTGCAGCTTAAACATCCTCTGATAACTATTTCCTTTTCAAATTTTTTTTTCTGTATTACAAAATTAGAATGTAAGTTAATCAATAAATAATATTTAAAACCAGTGATTTATTATATAACATATTTTATCAACTGAGGATGCAAAATTTGAAAACAACCCCAAGATAAGCTTAATCCCACTAAATAAGTTTGTCTACATGAACACATCGTTCAGTTCCTTGTTAGGTTCATATTAGCCAGCAAGCTAGCCAAGTTAAGAAAATATATAAGCTTATGACACCAAGCATGGTTATGAGTTCAGTTCACCTACCTAAAATATTTTGGCCAACAGGGGATACGGGCTTGCCTAATGACATTTACCCGGCTGACATAGTGTGGAGACTATTAAGTAGGGTACAGTCTTGACCGGATTTCGTGGTTTTTTTACTATAAAAAAAATTGAACCGGATTTTTTGGATTTATAACAAATAAAACCGAAACCGGTAAAAACCAATTTTCGGTTTACGAGCCGGTTATGGGCTTCCTATATTAGAAGGATTCTGGAACATGTTTGGGCAACTTTTTGGGCCAATTGTTTTTTAGAGATTGATGATCATTTTTAATTACGGATTCATATTTTGTGCTTTCTATTTGAATTTTTTTGAGCTAATTTTATAATTGACACTAATAACAATAGTCACGACCTCAATACAAATTAATAATAATACCATTCAAATGTTTGGAATACAAGAAAATAAAAATATTGTTCAAAGTTCGAATACATAATAAATTCAAATACAAAATAGAGTCCGAATACACAATAATATCAATATCAAATTGATAACCTATAAATCTAAAAATACAAAATAAAGATAATAATAACCTGCAAATACATACACCAAATACAAAAAATAGTCAGAATATTAAATAGATAATAATAATAATAGTAACAATTAAGAATTCAATATAAAATAAAAGCCATAACCTAAGTTATTAAGCTAAATTGAAAATAAATAACCGTAAAGAATTATACAACTTGATTCAATACAAAGTAACACCCATAGAACAAGTTATCAAGCATTGGAAATAGATCACCGTGAAGACTATCAAATATTATCACGTAGCCAAACTTAATACTTTTAATTCACTACCCACATTACCAAAAGCCAAGATTTGATGATGACACCAAAACAACCAAAACATAAGAATTCATATCAACGGGTTCAAATTTGAGAATCAATCTAGTATCAATATAAGACAAGATAATAAATTATGTTAATATTTTATATCCACATTATAAATATTTTAATATTTTAATCGAGAAAATCAATAACTATAATTCAGACAGTAATCCACATTGCAAATCAATACTTTTAATCCACATAGTAATATAATGTCATAATGTTGTATTTCATAGATCCGGGCCGTAATTACTTTTCAATTACAAATAATTATAAAATTATATCAAAAGTAAACAAAATATTTTAGATGTACAATAGTAAAACAAATAAACTAAACTTAATTCGAAATAAAATAAAATTAGTATTGTAAAAAATAATAAACATAATTAAAAAATTAAACATACTTAATTAGAAAAGTAAAATATGATACTCTCCGTTTTTTTTACTTGTCGTTAGACTTTGGCACAAGAATTAAAAATTTCATATTATTTACTTGTACACCCTCATTTATGTAGGAATAAACAATAACATCTCAAGTTCCAAGATAAAAATATAATACATGTTCATTTATTGACAAGGCCAAAATATAAAACTAAATTAAAAAGTGTCTTGGAAATATAAAACTACAAGTAAATAAAAACAAATATTTTTTGCTAGAATGACAAGTAAAAAAACGGAGAGAATATTACCTATGGGAAGGGAGACCAAATAGGAAGATGAGTCGGAGAATGGGAGAGGATTTGTGCTAGGTTATTCTCAATGGGACTATATGAGAGTAAATTTATAGAAAAATTCAAAAGGGGCTGGGCTATTAATAATTTTATAGTTATATCGGGTCGGATCGGTTAAATTCATCGGTTCATGTATAACACGATCGCTTCGAATTCGATCCAAACGATTTTTTATTTGGTGAAAATCCTAATTCGATCCGATCGATTTAAAAACCGAAAAAAGACCGATAATCTTGAACTGGTTCGGATTTAAATCTGTATCCAATAGTAACCCTATTAAGTGAGCCAGCCCTGCCTAAGTGCACATTCGACAACGACAACTACAACTACATATTTCCTTACAACAAATATATATACCATATAATAAATTATGGGAAGAAAAATCTTAAAATTTAACTAATGAGTCTCTTCCTAGATGATTTGGGTAAGGAGACTTAACAAAGAAAGCATATTTGTAGAATTTTCATTAATTAGGTCTATGCCACACCCATATGAGGAGAGAGATCACAGTTAATAGTCTAAGAAGGCACCATCTTAAAACTAATTGGTGATAAGTGGAGTTGCTCCTTAGTTTATTAAGTGATTATCTCTTTCATTTATTTCAAATGTGAAACTTTCACATGTGACAATTTGGGCTCATTTAAAGCAATTTTAACAATATTGAAGAATATATAGGAACACTTGAAATTAATTACTGTAAAAAAGTTGGAATAGTTACCAAAAAATTGGTGGGGTTTGCGGCAAGATTTGATGATCCAAGAAAAGTGATAGTGTGTTGTATTCTATGCGAAGATAAAACGTTGAGGCTTCATATATATTAGGCATGCTCAAGGTTTGGTTCGGTTTTGGAGAAAGAAAAAGGAATCGAATCGATCTAATCGGTTCTATGGCAGACGAAATCGAAATTGGTTCGGTTCCAATCGGTCCAAAGTTTATATCGATTTTAGGTAGGTTTCGATTCGGTTTCGATTCTGGACCGGTTATGGGCCTCGTGTACTAGACCTAAACTAGAGCCTACTTCGGCCTTAAAATTTTGAATTTGTTGGTTCCTTGATAATATTATTTTTATTTGGAGTCAAATCTAAATGTGAAGTTTTACGATGCACTTCCACAACTAACTTGAAGTTCTACCTAAAGGAAGGTACAAGTCTCACCGAGAACGAGGTTAAGGAGAGCAAAGAAGGAGGTGTTGGACTTCTCAAGGCTGTGGAAGCTTATCTCTTGGCCAACTAAATCCATAATCGATTTGGAAAACAAATAAGTTTTCAGTTTCTGTTTTTGAGGTTTATTTGGGCGGTCTTGTTTTAATCTTTGCCAACTTTTGAGTTCGGTTGGTTGATAATACTCCCTCCCTTTCTAAAGGATTATTATATTTTGATTTTTGTTAGTTAAATATTATAAAATTTAATCATGAATTTTTATTAAACGATAAGAAATAATATAGTCTTGTGGGACCTTGTTAGATTCGTCTCAATATATATTTTTGAAATATTAACTTTTTATAGTAATTTTTCCGCATGTAGAATAATAGATATTTATATTTTAAATCGTGTTTTGTTGACCACCAAAAGTCAAAATGTGACAATCTTTTAGGGACGAAGGGAGTAATTGTGTGTTTGTGTTATTTCAATTACAATATTAATAATACCTTGCCTCATTCATATAATATCAATGTAGTGCAACTTATATCCAAACCCAACTCTTTTGTCAATTTCCTTTTATATATCGATCAACTTTTTGAATAATCGATATCGTTTAATCTTTTAAAGAGTATTTTGCAGAAATAGTTTAGAAAGTTGGCCGAGATTGTTTTTAAGGTTTCGAAGTTTAACAATTATTGATTTTCAAAATTTAACAAAAGTTATAATTTAGTCTAAAAATTAATGGAAATGCACAACTACCGTTCAATTTAACAGCTCCGATCAATTTTACACAATTCTTGAAGAGAAAGAACACCATGCACACACGTGATCTCCCATGCAAAATAGCCATGTCACTGGCAGTTAACTATCTATGTAGACTATAGCAGTTAGATGTTATTCAAATTTCAATTTCCATGTTTATAGGAGCAGTTACTTTATGTGTAGTTAACTTCCTTAGTTTGTACTATAAATAGGATCTCATATTGTCAATAAAACTACCGAAAATCTGCAGCAAATTACTTGTCTTTTCTCTTTGATTAACAATGACATATGAGTGTGTGAGTGATTTCAATTGAGTGTGATATCCATTTCCAACAAATGGTATCAGAGCTACGGCTCGATTAAGGGTTAAATTACAGTGTAGTTGTTTACATTCATGGCAGAAGACAAAACTTTAACAACTATTCCTCACTTTGATGGTCACTATGATCATTGGAGTGAATTAATGGAAAATTTGTTGAAGGCTAAAAATTTGTGGAGTTTGGTGGACCCTGGCTTCATAGATCCTGAAGATGATACTCTTCTTAATGACAATCAGAGAAGAGTGATTGAAGACTTGAGGATTAAAGATCATCAAGTGAAACATTATCTGTTTCAGGCAATTGATCGAACAGTTAAGGAACAGATAACAGATAGGAAGACATCTAAGGCTATATGGGAGGCAATGAGAAGGAAGTTCGGGGGAAATGAAAGAGTGAAAAGATCACTCTGTAATACTCTCAGAAGAGAGTTTGAAATTCTGGAAATGAGGAGTAGTGAAACTGTGGATCAATACTTCACTAGAGTGTTAGCAGTATCTAACAATTTGAGAAGTAATGGTGAGAATTTGGATGATACAAAAGTGGTAGAAAAGATCATGAGAACACTTACTGATCAATTCACCTATGTAGTAGTTGCAATTGAAGAATCCAGAGACATCAGGACATTAACAATTGATGATCTGCAGAGTTCCTTAAACTCACATTCACACAAGTTGATCAAACCTGGAAGAATTACTGAGGATCAAGTCTTAAGAGTTGAAGGAAGGTCTGGCATGAGAGGAAGAGGAAGAAATACATATAGAGGAAGAGGTGGATATGGCAGAGGAAGACAGGCATTCAACAAAGCCACAATTGAATGCTTCAAGTGTCATAATAAGGGACATTTCCAGTATGAGTGTCCAAATGGCAAGGAAGCACACTGTACAATGCTTGATGATGAAGATGATTTGCTGCTGATGGCCTTGACAGATCACACAATATCCAACAATGAAGGAGCATGGTTCTTAGACTCAGGATGCTCAAACCATATGTGCAACAATGAGAGTCTGTTCATCAAACTGAACAAGAATTTCAGGCACTCTGTTAAACTTGGCAACAACAATAGACTCCAAGTTTCTGGGAAGGGCACAGTGAGAATTACCCTGAATGGAGTAATGTACAATGTTGGAGAGGTATACTTAGTACCTGAATTGAGGAACAATTTGTTAAGTGTTGGACAGATGTCAGAAAAGGGACTGACACTTACATTCAAGAATGGAAAATGCCTGATTCAACATCCACAAAGAGGACAAATTGCAGAGGTTAACATGAGAACTAACAGGATGTACATAATAGAATCTGAAGAACTAAACTGGAAAGATCAAGGACACATTGAAGAATGTATGCAGACCACCACAAATGAACTATATAAGCTATGGCATGAAAGGTATGGTCACCTCAGTGCAAAGGGACTACAAACACTTCAAAACAAAGAGTTAGTGACAGGATTGCCATTACTAAAGATTGAGGAGCAAACCTGTGAAGATTGTCTTAATGGAAAACAGACAAGGAAGCCTATGCCAATCAAATCAAACTGGAGGGCAGATAAGGTACTAGAACTTATACATTCTGACATATGTGGTCCTATTACACCTACATCCAATAGTGGAAAAAGATATTTTCTTACTTTTATAGATGATTTTAGCAGAAAAGGATGGATATATTTGTTAGCACATAAGTCAGAAGCTTTTGAGAAGTTTAAAATATTTAAAGCCATGGTTGAAAATGAATGTAATGCTAGAATAAAGTGCATAAGGACAGATAGAGGAGGTGAATTCACCTCAACAGAATTCACTCAATACTGCACACAGGAAGGCATTAAAAAACAGCTAACTGTGGCATACACACCCCAACAGAATGGGGTGGCTGAAAGAAGGAATAGAACAATGATGAATATGGTAAGGGCCATGATTTCAGCTAAAAAGATGCCAAAACTATTCTGGACTGAGGCTGTTGTATGGACAGTTCATTTATTAAATAGGTGCCCTACTGTTGCTGTTGATAATCTAACTCCTCAACAGGCTTATAGTGGAATCAAGCCTTCTGTTGATCATCTGAGGGTCTGGGGATGTATTGCACATGCACACACACCAAAGATTCAGAGAGATAAACTTGATGAAAGGAGCAACAAGTGCATCTTTCTTGGAGTTAATGAGGGATCAAAAGGATACAGACTATTTGATGTTCACACTAAAAGAATTGTACTTAGTAAGGATGTTGTCTTTGAAGAAGACAAGTACTGGAATGGGGAAAGGAGTATCAGCAACAAGTTGAAACAGAAATAGAATGGGATGACAATCCACCTGAAGTAAATGAGCATGATCTGAATGCAAATTATGAAGTACTGAATGGAAATAATGAAGCAATTCAGGAAGAAGTTTACTATGATACTGACATTGATGTTCAAGCTGACATTGAACATAACATTGATGTTCAAGCTGACATTGAACATGGTAGTGATGATCACACTGATGAAGTAGATGAGAACACAGATGATCATACTACTGAGGAAGATAGCAACACACCAACAGATCATGAGGAGAATGCAGATCAAGGGAGAGCTTCAAGCAGTAATGTCAGAAGATTAGTCAGAACTCCAAACTGGCTAAAAGATTATGTAACAGGGGAACATTCTAGTGATGAAGAAGAGATTAACATGGTGCAAGGAGACACAGAGGATCCAACTACATTTGAAGAGGCAGTGATGCATGAGAAATGGAGGAAAGCCATGACAGCAGAGATCAACTCAATAGAGAAAAACAACACTTGGACTCTGACAAAGTTACCAAAAGGCTCCAAGAAAGTTGGAGTGAAGTGGCTTTACAAAACTAAGAGAAATGAAGCAGGGCAAGTAACTAAGCACAAGGCTAGACTTGTGGCAAAAGGCTACTCACAAAAGGAGGGTGTGGATTACTCTGAAGTCTTTGCTCCTGTTGCAAGAATGGACACCATCAGATTGATAATCAGCATAGCAGCAAACAAAGGCTGGAAAATACATCAACTTGATGTCAAGTCAGCCTTTCTTCATGGGGAGATCAGTGAAGATGTATACACAGCACAACCAAGGGGATATGAAGTGAAGGGCAAAGAAGATATGGTGTACAAATTACATAAAGCATTGTATGGGCTAAAGCAAGCACCCAGGGCTTGGTTCAGTAGGATTGCAGCACACTTCATTCAAGAAGGATTCACTAAGTGCAGCAGTGAACAAACATTATTTACCAAAAGGAGTGGAAATGATGAAATCATTATGGTAAGTGTGTATGTGGATGATCTAATCTTCACAGGAAACAGTCAAGCAATGATAGAGCAATTCAAGAAATCAATGGTAAGGGAATTTGATATGACTGACTTGGGGCACATGGCTTACTTCCTTGGGATTGAAGTAATACAAGGAAAGAATGGCAACTTTATCTGCCAAAGGAGGTATGCAGAAGAGATTTTGAAAAAGTATGAAATGTACAATTGCAATCCAGTGATATGCCCTATTGTACCAGGGATCAAATTGAATTCAAATGAAGGAGATGATGTAGATGCAAGCTATTATAAACAAATGGTAGGAAGTCTGATGTATCTCACACACACCAGACCTGATCTCACCTATTCAGTTAGTTTACTCAGCAGATTCATGTCAAAGCCAAAGGAAGTGCATCTTCAGCTTGCAAAAAGGATATTAAGATACATAAAAGGCACTCACATGATGGGAATTATGTACCAGAGGAAAGCAATTGATGGCCAGTTAAGAGTATTCACAGACAGTGACTATGCAGGGGACTTGAAGGATAGGAAGAGTACAAGTGGTTACACATTCCTACTCAATGCTGGTGCAGTATCATGGTGCTCAAAGAAGCAGCCTATTGTAACACTATCCACCACAGAGGCTGAATTTGTAGCTGCAACAGTATGCACTTGCCAGGCAATTTGGATCAAAAGGATCTTACAAGAACTGGGACAAGAAACAGAAGAGTGTATTCACATCAAATGTGATAATAGTTCCACAATCAAGCTGTCTAAAAACCCTGTGCTACATGGAAGGAGTAAGCATATTGATGTAAGGTTCCATTTCTTGAGGGATCTGACAAAGGAGAAGAAAATTGCACTGGAATTCTGCAGAACAAATGACCAAATAGCTGATATACTAACTAAGCCACTGAAAGCAGAAACATTCAAGAAACTGAGGAAGAAGCTTGGAATGTGTAGTGTGCATGAAGTAAACTGAATTTCAGCATTCAGTTTAAGGGAGAGATTGAAGAGAAAGAACACCATGCACACACGTGATCTCCCATGCAAAATAGCCATGTCACTGGCAGTTAACTATCTATGTAGACTATAGCAGTTAGATGTTATTCAAATTTCAATTTCCATGTTTATAGGAGCAGTTACTTTATGTGTAGTTAACTTCCTTAGTTTGTACTATAAATAGGATCTCATATTGTCAATAAAACTACCGAAAATCTGCAGCAAATTACTTGTCTTTTCTCTTTGATTAACAATGACATATGAGTGTGTGAGTGATTTCAATTGAGTGTGATATCCATTTCCAACAATTCTAACATTTGTTCTATTTCAAAAACTAATTATTTGTAGCTGATAAAATTTTACAAACTAAATGACTATCTTAATCCACTTGTTAAAACTATATATCATCAATCTCCTTATTTGTTGATACGAATATATTTCCTCATTTGTTGATACACAGTAAGATTGATAATGTTTGGTATGTATTTATGAAGACAAGCTCGGAAATAATAATTTAATTTTTTTTGTTAATATTTTGGCGTCTCATCATCACATTAAAGCATATGTTTATAACTTACAATAATGATATTATATCACAATCACATTGATTTATAGGATGAAGGTAAGGGAGTGATGACATTTGTCTATCTCTATCAGGGGTTTTACTCGCATACATTAAGTTTTGGTCATTATTTCAGTCAACCATATATCTTTGTTCTTCTTCGGTCTATAGTTTTAACATGTTTCCATAATGAAAACTAAAAGTAGTAAACATGGATAAATGTATATTTAAGAGACAAGTAACATACCTAACAATGGATTATTGTACTTTAGTTTCATCAGTACGTAATAACGGTGTGTAAATAATCCATATAAATATGTAGCGAGTGTATAAATAGTCCCTAAATTGATTATTCCGTCAGTAACTGAAGAAAAAGAAAATTTAATTTTTTTATTTATTTAAAATTACTAATTTAAAGAATAGTACTTTGAGGCAAAAATATAACTTCAACTCCCCTATTTGAAAGTGGTATTTGAGGTAGTTTTAATTGGGGAAAGGAAGGTAAAAATAAATTAAAGGTGACATAAAATATAAAATATTGTTATATTTGTCTCAAATATTATCAAAATTATAAAAATATCTCAAAAGTAAATTATAACCGCCGTTAACAATTAAAGTAACGGACCATTTCTACATTTTACTACACTCTTATATATAAAAGAGTATTTGTACATGAATACCACCTACGTACCGACATGGACTAAAATACAATATTGATCCATTTACCGAAACCATTAGATAATTACTTCTCACAATATTTTAACATAATAATACCAATAATAATAATACTGTAATAGAACTGTAGACTTTAATGTTAACTGAAATTATTATATTAGATAAATGTTGTAACTTGTACCATCAGTTGGTAGGTGTGAAACTGTGAATGAGTCGCCTCATTATTCATTCAATAAATGAAGTCAATTTCAATTTCATCTAGATGATGAAAATGAGATGCATATTGTATAAAACTATATTATTGTAGTACCAACTTTTTGGATATTATTTTTTGACTAATCCAAACTACCTACGTGGTTTTCGTAGATGGTTGGCCATTAGGTAGATTTCAGTTTAGAGATCTTTAATTTATTGATACTCTATTTCACTATTTGAATCACGATATTTGAACAGTAAGTTGATTTTTGTATAAACATTTTATATTTTAATTTTGTAATAAGAGAATAAATTAAGAGGTTAAAGTGAAAATAAAATATAAAATATATAAACATATTTGAAAAGTCTTTCTATATCAAGTTTCAATTTCAAATTTACAATCAAATATTTTCCTTTATTAATATCTTAACTTGTATCCTAAAAACACATTGTAAAAGAATGATTTCTACTATTATTAGTATTAGTGAATTCGTTTTAAATTTGAAACTAAAATATCATAATGAATTCGTTTTAAATTTGAAACTAAAATATTAGTGATCGATTTCATTTCCTTATATAATCAAGTAAAATGTTGTTAGATTCGTTTTAATATATATTTTGGAAATATTAACTTTCCATAATTTTTAAATATATAAATATAAAATTAAAGATATTTTCATTTCAAATATATCTCCATCAAAAAAAAATCCTATCATTTGGGGGTCAGGGGTGGAGGTATTACTAAGTTATTTTATTTTTTTAATTACGACTTTTTTTGTTTTATTTTTTGCATGTAATAAAATATCCCAATAAGTTTGATTATTACACCTTGAAACTAGTCTACCGATCTACCCATCCACGTATACTACTTGCACTCATATTGAATAGCTAGAGGACTTATTCATCAGCACGCCTAAGTTGAAAATTTGGCCAACTATCCGATCGAATTGTACAAATAGTCTTCCATAATGTCACGAAGTTGTAGTTTAGTTCCCAATAGTAATATCGTTGCAGTTTAGTCCCCGAAAATGACAAAAAAGATTGCAGATTAGTCCCCACGTTAACTATCCCATTAGTTTTTAACATCAACACGCGACGAGAGGTTAAATCTAGATCAGAAATGAATATTTAAGACATAATAAACTCATTATTAGTGTCTCATAAAAATTTATTATGAAGCTGAAATGCAAAACTTCATTAATTTCTAACACCAAAAATGAGTTTATGTCTTCAACAAAATTATTTTTTGCCCCAAATTTAACCTCTCATCGCGTGTTGAAGTTAACGGAATAGTTAACGTGGAGACTAATATACAACTTTTTGCCATTTTCGGAGACTAAACTGCAACGATGCCACTATTGGGGACTAAACTACAACTTGATGACACTATTGAGGACGATTGTGCAATTCACTCTCAATTATGATCCTATAAATAGCACCACTCATATACAATTCTCACATCGTCCCATATCTTAGATACTCATTCCCCCCAAGTGTCCCATATTAATTGTCCAGTTAGTTTATAACCAACTTATTATAGTGATCATGGCTGTTGTTGAGTTCAACGATGTCTTCGAAAGCAAAGTCCCAGCACCCAAGCTATTCAAGGCATGGTTCATCGAATCAGACAAACTTCTTCCTAAGATTGCACCCGACCACGTCAAAAGCGTCGTCGTTGAAGGCAATGGTGGTGCTGGATCCACCAAGTGCATCAATTTTGCCGATGGTATTTACTTTATTGTTCTTTTTGTATGTGTAATTTTTTCCACATGTCAAAGGACTTTCAGATACGCCAATTATATATATGAAAAGATTTGTCATGGTAATACAAGAATGATCAACGAGATATGAAATTAAAAGAAACTATAATAATAATTCATCCACAAAGATTAGTTCAAATCCACAATAATGTCGAATGTTTGTACTCAATTACCTTGCTAGTGACTTAAGACTAAAGTTATGACTTATGACATGACATATATATATATATATATATATATATATATATATATATATATATATATATATATATATATATATATATATATATATATATATATATATATATATATATAAATATATATATAGTTGGTTATTCATAAGGAATATGAGATAATGAAATATATGCATGTTATATATATAGGTTAATATATATGTCGATCGACTAATAATCTCTTAAATTAATTGTTTTATGCAGCGGTCCCAGTAAAGTTGGTCAAGTTCAAAATTGATGTATTGGATGAGAGTAGTTTGACATACGCGGACACTGTAATTGAAGGTGGCGAATTATCAATAGAGAAAGTGTTGAAAGTGACACATGAAATAAAATTCGAGTCAAGCCCCGAAGGAGGATGCAAAGCTACATCTTTGGTGAAATTCTACTTGAAGGAAGGTACGACTCTGACTGAGGAGGAAGTTGAGGAGAGCAAACAAGGAGCTACTGGACTTTTCAAGGCTATTGAAGCTTATGTCTCAGCCAACTAAATTGAACTATATACTCATCGAGTTGGAGAACAAATAAGTGATCGGTTTGTGTTTGCTGTGAGGTTGTTTTGGGCAGTTTTTGTTTTGTGTGTTAATTAAAGTGTGATAATATAAATAAAACCTTGCTTCATTCATATCATGATGAATATGAAGGAGTGCAACTTATATATATCAAAATTTCCTTGTCTAATTACATTTATTGAGATGATCCCATATGTTCACAAGTTGAACAAATTATTAATGAAAAATAAAAAATACAAAGTATTCTCATGCATTTTATTATTGATATGACAATTAATATTTTTGAGTATCATAATAAAATTGAATATGAGTGTTGACTTAAGTGTCACCACATGATAGATTTGTCCATCTACGTACAGAAATAGACAAAGTCATTACGTGGTGTTTTCGTCAATAACTGCAAAGTCCACTTAAATCCAAAACCAATAACCACAAAAGTCACCCCGGCTGCGATTTTTCGTGGAAACTTAGGATACTGACTTTAAACATTTGCATCATATATCTCATAACATTTCTTTATTTCATATTTATAATAATGAAAATAGAAAATGCAAAACAATACGAAATATAAGATACTAATCTTAAAAAAAATTCAAATATCATAGAAAATCCCTTACGTATATTATTATCTCCTTTAAATAACTTTTTTCTTCACTTTAAAGAGTTAATTTTCGGAAAAAGATTAAGTAAATTTTGTATTCTATACAAAATTTATTTAACGTTGATACTATAATTCACCCATTTAAAATTTATATATATTCGAAAAAATCAATATAAGTAGTAAAATTTTAGTTATTAATTACTCAATCATAACTGTCAACTTTGGATGAGATTGAGTGTTAATATGCTAGCAGTCTAATATCTTTGTACACTGAATTCAAGTCTTATAAAAAGTAGAATTTTATAATAAAATGATAAATATAAGTAAATTTTAATTTATATCCAATATTTTACGTCCTCGTGATGACCCAATACAACGAAATCTACGTTGAGGGGGTACCATCGGTATGGATACATCAACATCAGAATAAGATGTCGATATAAACTAATCAACGGACGGTCAAAAAGGTGGTGGTAATTGATAAATTATCGGATACTAGATGTTTGTACACAGTCCAGCCTGTGCAAACTCGTGCATCGTATTTATAATATATGATTTTTTTATTAATAAATAAATATAATATTTCTATGTGATACTATTATTTAATTCATCTTAAATAACTGAATTTAAATTTGATGTGCAAAATAATATAACTTTTTGCTAAATCATTTTCAAAATAATATGGTACATGTTTATAAAAAATAAATAAATTTAATTAATTATATATCCTATATATTAGGAGATCATGGGGCTTCATAATAACTTCTAATTCACCCCTTCCCCAATTATATATAGTAAGATGCTATTTGTACCTGTCAATCCATATCATATTATCAAATAGTACAATTTGAAGAATATGCGACAAAGGATGCCCATATTCCAATTACCAAAACGCAAGGGAAAGGAAATAACTATGTACTCCCTTTCAATCTATTGTAATAATCTATTTAAATTTTAGTTGGAAATATTATTATAAAATTATTTTAAAGTTGAATGTAAAATTGATATTTTAATTGATTGTTCAACATATTATCTTGTGTTTTATGCACATGAATATAAGTAGTGCAAATTTACCTTTAGAAGTCTAAAATAGAATAATGTTAATGGACCCAATAACCTGAATGTCCAATGTTGCGACAGGGTCAATTCACATATTATTTTAGCTAGTTGGTAATATAATTTGTACATATAATATATATAATTATTTGAGAGCATTCAAATTAATGTTAAGACATTATGTCTTTTCATGTGAAAGGTCATAAACCTTAGTAATAGTCATTAATATATTTTTAATTATACTAAATGACATAATTTTATCCCTTGAGAATTCTCCTTATCATTATAAAAAGAGGCTGGCTTCCTCCATTTTAAAGACAAGAATATTTGAAGTCGTTCTAAATATTTTATATGTTTCTTTTGTTTTGGGGTGATGGTTTGCATACTGAAAGATAGTTCATAGAATGGATTAGAGTGCTTTTACTGTCATATGAGGTGAAATGATTGGGTGCATCAATACTTCCATGCATCAGGTTCATCAAGGGGGTTTTGGCATAATATCTTACTAGATGTTTGTGCACAGAGTTCAACCTGTGCGAGTTCGATTATTATATTAAAATATATATATTGTTACATTAATTTTTACATGAATATATGATGATAAATATTTCTTGTGAAATTCAAAATATGTGTATGATAAAAATGATTAAATAAATATACATTATATATAGGTAACTATTTTATTTGTAATAACTATGCTTAAATAATTTAATGTATAAAATAATAATAGGCCTTTGCAAATTTTTAAAAAAAGAAATTAAATGGGAGTTAGTATGCAATTTAAATATGTGTCACTTGCTTATTGGCTAAAAGAAACATGAGGCTTCACTCAAAGAATAACTAATTCCCCCTTTCCCAATTAAATATAGGTTGCGTCTGGTATAGTGGAATGGAATTGTGTAGGAATTGAATAGACAAAGTAATGGAATAGACAAAGGAAAGGAATGAATTAATGAATTAATGAATTTTATTACTTTGTTTGGTATGTGAGTAGTAATGTGATTGAATTATCACATTACCCCCAATTTTTCTAATTTGATTACCTAGTATGAGGTAATCATCCATTACCCCCAATTTGGGCGGAATGGTTATTACCTCAAATGAGGTAATTCAATTAACTAGGGAATGCAATCAAAATTCATTGTTATTTACCAAACTAAGTAATACAAACGAATTTAATTCCATTCCTTCTTATCTCATTCCATTCCCGCATACCAAGCACAACCATAGTGTAGATAAATATGTGGTATTGTACCATTGTTATAGTATAATCTGGGTACAAGTTATGTTGATATTGTTTCTTGTACCAATGATGAAGTTTCAAGTGGGTACAGTACCCACGTGAAACCTTTAAATGGATACATTGATGAACCTGATGTATGAAATTATTGATACATCGAAACCGGACTAATATATGAGAGGCGGGTTAAATCTGTTTTAAGGAAAATATATATTACACATGACTCCAATTATTTTTTGTTATTTGGAAATATGTTTTGAAAAAAAAATTTAATCATTTCAATCATGAATATTAATATTATGTTCTTACTACTAGTACCGGCCACTCATTCAAAACCATTGACTTTATCATCAGTCTCATATATTATGTTTTAATGTCACAACAATTTTTACCGTCAAACCTAATAATAAATTTAGCACCTTAATTCATACTTCATTCGTTTTCTTTTACTTGTCTTTCTTGCCTCAAATTTTTTATTTTAAATACTTATTTTTCTAGCATAATTAATTATAAATTTATATTTTCAATATATTTTTAATTATTTTGTACTATGATTATATCAATCAACCAATTATATAATTTCAATTGATCGCCATTTTACATTTCCAATGTAATTTTTGGTTCTCTTTTATTATTTCTTAATCTATGTGTAAGTGGCTAGAAAGACAATTAAAAAATTAACGGAAGTAGCATATACTAATATACTATGTTTCCTTAAATCATAATTTCATTTTAATAGTAAGTTTTATTAAAATAGTGACAATTTAATTCAATATATATGCATCTAAATATAAGATTACATGCATACAAAAAGAAATTGAATTCCATCATAAAAGATTTTTTTCTTTTCTTTTTTTTAATAAATTAACGATGAGGTGAGTATCGAACCTAAAACCTTCTGATCATTAACAATAGCCTTTTACACTAGGCTATTCGATTATCTCAATTCCATCATAATAAGTTAATTATTTGGATTCAAACCAAGTCGATCTTCATAAATCATAAAATAAATACTTTGCATTTGTTTTAACAAGTGTACCGGGCTTGGAAGAAGCAGAGTAATATGGGCTTACAATCCGGAACAGAGCACAGCGCTTCTTAGGAATTGTAAGGTGGGATTGGCGAGGGTTTTTGTTATACACTTACATCAAGTATCCGACTCTAATATTAAAAATATTATCAAAATCCAATTTAATCGGCCGATGTATTAACTATTATCCAACTCTAATATTATAAAACTCATAATTCGATCGTTACTCGAAAAAATCCTACCCGTTATGATAGGATTGGATTCTATACCTGTTGGGTTAGCTCAAGTTGGGATCCATTCCTTAATATAAATTTATATCTTAAATTGACCAACCATCCTTGAAGGCTTCAATACATTACATTCCAGTTTAAAGACTAATGATAGAATTTATAATCTCCCATATTTCATTTTTATGTTATTTAGTGATTTTTTTTTATAATGAGCGATATTATTTTTATCAATGTATTTAAGTGTATTTAAGTGTTTCCAAATCTTTATCATAGTGAATTTTGATTGGGCAAATGGCACCGGACATCACTAACGTTTGATTTATTTACCACATTTATCACTGACGTCCACTTTCATACCAAATACATCACTCATGTTCCAATACTACTCAACCCATCTACTTTTCTCCAATTTTGCTGAAATCGCAATTTTAAGCACAAAAGTTAGAAGGGCAATTTAGTCACGACACTTAAAATTATACTTGTTTCGTTTTCAAAATCGCATCTTTTCAAAATTGTACTTGTTAAATTTTGGGGCTTTTCAAAAATTGAACATGTGATGTTTTTCGAAAGCTTCAATTGGTGGCCAATTACGGGGGGAAACGTAATATCTAGAAGTAGTTACTAATAATTTTAAGTGTTGTGACTAAATTGCCCTTCTAACTTTTGTGCTTGAAAATGCGATTTCAGCAAAATTGGCGAAAAGTAGACGAGTTGAGTAATATTGGAACATGAGTGATGTCTTTGGCACGAAAGTGAACGTCAATGATAAATGTGGTAAATAAATCAAACGTCAGTGATATCCGGTGCCATTTGCCCATTTTGATTTTATCGTTTCTAGTTTTATCAATGTATTTAAGTGTTTCCAAATCTTTTCTAAATAGGTAAGTTATAAAGCAAATAAGGAATCATTCAAACCATAATCATTTGTAAAAAGACATTCATTTTATTAGAAAATAAAAAAAAGGGTACGTAAATAGATATGCAATAAATTTTGAAACTTTTGAAACTTTTTTCCTAAATTGAGCTTGCAACATGCACATGAGCATTTAAGCAGATGCTTCTAGCTTAGTGATACTCAACGCGAACTAACCAGAATTTTCTGTTTTTTCACGAAACGTAAGTTTGATTTTTTTAAAAAGATTAGAAACAATAGTTTTACGCTTTTAGAAAAGTAAAAGGCCTTCGTGATGATGAGGTTTAATTAATCCCCTATCTTGAAGCGTTGAATCTCCTTTACTTCCATACATTCCTTGCTTCAACTACAACACTTGGGAATCATTTATCACCTACATATTTCTTGATTCAACACCCCCCCCTCCCCTAAATTCTACCCAACAAAAAAACCAAAATGGATTGTTCAATAAATCACAAGACAATCAACGTCAACGGAATCAACATGCACGTCGCAGAAGCCGGGGAGGGTCCAGTTGTCCTATTCCTCCACGGCTTCCCTGAATTATGGTACACGTGGCGCCACCAGCTTCCTTGCATTGCCGCACACGGCTACAAGGCGGTGGCGCCTGATCTCCGGGGGTACGGAGACACCACTGGTGAACTGCTAGACCATTCGAGTAACTTCACAACATTGCATGTTGTGGGTGATGTTGTTGCTCTCATAGATGTGATTGCAGCAGGAGAAGAAGGTGGGGTATATGTTGTGGGGCATGATTGGGGTGCAATGATTGCTTGGGCTTTGTGTTTGTATCGTCCTGATAAGGTTAAAGCTTTGGTTAATATGAGTGTGGCATTTTCTCCAAGAAACCCTAATCGTAAGCCTATTGAGACATTGAAGACTGTTTATGGAGATGATTATTATATCTCTAGATTTCAGGTTATGTTTCTTCTACTTGCTATTTTTTTATTGTTTGATGATGTGTGCCATTATTATTTATTGTGCTCTGTTCTAACATCTGATTGGGGAATTCAATTGGTTGATAAACGTCCTAATCTATTACCTCATTCTCCACCTTATAACCAATTAAATAAAAGGTAATTGTCGATTTGGTCATTGTTAGTAGGACCTAAGTTGTGAGTTTAGTTTCGGATATGTTGTAGTGCTACAAATTAGTCATCCGAAAGGGTACAAAATGTTACAGGATAGTTCTCGACTGACATAGATGTTAAATTTTGGATGGAAAAGTTAAATGGAAGCAAATTTCGAGGACCAACAAATTATGACTTGATTGTCAATGGATAGTTCATTCATAGAACTTGAACAAATCATATGTCTTAATAAGTTTCGAAATTGAACAAAATTTATTTGAATGTGATCTAGGTTTTCAATAATTAATCACACATCCAAATTAAATTGAGAGGGAGGTGGTAAAACCTAGTCAAACGGTGTGACATGGATTGGATATGGAAGTAAAATATAAATAAGGGGATTCTTGATTCTATTGCAGAAACCTGGAGAAATAGAAGCTGTGTTTGCAGAAGCTGGAACAAGGACAGTTATTGAGAAGTTCTATACATATAGAAATCCAGGTCCTTTTTACCTCCCTAAGGGCAAAGAGTTTGAAGATATGAAGACGCCACTTGAGTTGCCCTCTTGGCTTACTGAGGAAGACGTCGACTACTATGTCAGTAAGTATGAGAAAACTGGCTTCACTGGTGGGTTGAACTACTATAGAGCACTAGACTTGTAAGTATATATCTATTTATCATTTTTCTTTAAAACTCTTTAGCATGGATTTCTAGTGTTGTGACTTTGATATTTCTGACCGAATTTGTGAATGTAAGTAATGTCGTTCTTATGATATAGAAACTGGGAACTTACTGCACCATGGACTGGAGCTCAAATAAAAGTGCCAACGAAGTTCATTGTAGGCGACCTTGATCTGACATATAATGCTCCAGGCATCAAAGACTACATCCATAAAGGTGGACTCAAGAAATATGTGCCGCTCCTGGAGGATGTGGTTGTATTGGAAGGAGTTGCTCATTTCCTTCAGGAAGAAAAGCCGGATGAAGTTAACCAACACATAATTGACTTCATCAAGAAAGGTCACTAGCTATCCTGCTTCTTATAGTGTGCGTGTGTGTGTGTACGTGTGTGTGGATAAACCTTCTGCTTTCGGACATTTGGTTGTGTCATGGAGTCCTCTGGCCTTCTCATGCTTATAATTTTTAACAAAAATTACCTTTAATGACTTGAAATGAATAACATATGAGAATGGGAGCACAAAGTTATATACATTGTTATAATATAGGAAACCTAAATTTCTAACTTCATCAACGTCTTAGAAAATTAATAATTTGTATTATATTATCTACTTGTGGGTGGGTGGCTCGTTTATGAACAGAAGCAACCAACTCATTCATGAACAGACGCAATCGGCTGAGCAGAAACGTTGCCACCTTCTTCATGTTGGTTCTCACCAGATTTAGATGGACTGCTAAACTGTTTTCCAGAATCCCTGGTTCCAAGTAGACTTCGTATCCTGAATGTTATGTGCAGTGAGCTATTACGAATCTATTGATTAAACTGAAACAATAATTCAGAAATTAGGTGTCATCTACCACGAGTACATTTCATCTAACATATTTGTTTAAAGAACATTTCTGTCTTCTATGAATTCAAAGCAAGATAAAATATAAAGGCCACCAGGCGGGGGAGCATCAAAGTGGCAGATTATAAATTGAATTCGGCTATAGTGAGGGTATCACTTAGAACTTCACATTATATGAGGGTGAAAGAGGACAATCTTCGTACAATGTAGGGAGTATTATTTATATAATTGCATACCATTGACAAAGGGTTTTCAGTTGTTCACCAAGCAAGAGTGTAGTAGCGCAGCACCTGTTGGATTGCACCACCTTCTCAGCAGAGCCGAGGCCACAACAAGAGAAAATAGAACTAATTAGTTAGTCTCTAAACTAAATAGCGGCAACAAGATTGAAGTTCTGACTAATTATCTCAGTTAGAATAGAAAATCTTAAAACAACATGGTTAAACCTTGGACAACTCGAAATTTTGCACATAAGAACTTCCAGGATCTTGGTTGTCCTGAGCATGCTGTTTCCTCTTTTCATGAATGAGAACAACAGCAAATCTGCATATGAAAAATATGAAGAATCCACCAAGAGCTAACAGTAGTAAAAGTTCAATCATAATCGCTGTTCCGAGAGCTGTGCAACAGAACAAATGTAAGTTAGACTATGCATTATTATGTGTAATAATAAGAACAATTTTAAAAAAACAGAAAAAAAAATGTAACTTAATGCTGTAATAACGATTGATTTTACTTACCATGCGTTACCAAGGAACTCATAGGCCGTTTTCTAAATAAATAAACAGTGGCTTCGGCTAAGAGGGACACTGACATCATATTGTCGCAGTCAGGATAACGTCCATAGTTGCCCAAGTCATTTACTACTATGCTCAACGCAGCGCCATGTTCACTGCCCTGCAAAAGTGTCAAAAGTGTAAAACTAACTGAGGAATGCATTGAAGCTAATTACTACACTAGCGGAACGAAAACTCAAAGAATGTGAGAAAACAGAGACCAGAGTAAAGAGTAAAAAGCAAAAAGCGGAGCGCTCACTTACTTGAAACGACATATCCTGCATTACACTGTTACAATCACTGATTGTTCCTGTAAACCTTATTCCCTTTGATTTTACTTTAGTATGTTCCGAGATTGTAACAAATGTCTGGAGGGATTGCCACTGATTACTAATCAGCTTCAATTCGATAGCACTTATGAGCTTGGCTGGAAGGTTTGTTATTAAAAAACCGGAACTTACTTCCATAGAGAACAAGACCAGAAAATGAGATTCATTACCTGCAAGAAAGATTTTCTTATTAAGTTCTAAGCTTGTAAGAATACAAAGACTGAAGTTGATAGAAGCATCAAGTGACTCTTCATGCATCTACATTCTTGATCATTGGCATAAAGCTACTCTTTAAGATATCTGATTATCGCGTAAGTTCTACAATTATGATGTTGAGATAAAATTTTAGCACACTGCAACTTAACTTACTCATGTAAATCAAGCAAAACTCCATCACAAATATTATATTATGGATTCATGGGGATTCCGCCATCAATGAAGTAGTGGGCTTTATATGTGATGTCTGTACTTAATACAAAATCTGCTACCGTACTCCATAATGCTGCGCTTTTATCACAGGAGAGATTTCTATGAAAAATAATATGACATACCAGGAAGATTGAAGAGATCTGGATCACCAATGAAGAAATCAAATTTGTCATTCTGTCTATCAAATATTGGTACCGCATCCATCTTCTCATCCAAGATGATAAACTCGGGCACATTAATAAATGGAGGATCATTGATTGGCTCAACAAAAATTGGAAAATCTAGATTGTTCTTTCCATTTTGATTGATTGTGGAAATGCTGATAGTGTCTGTGCCACTGAAGTTCTCATTTCTGGTTAAAATATGAAAGATTCATAAATCCACTAAAAGATACTGCGAGTTTAATTAAAATTGAACATGCAAGTGACTCTCTCCATGTGCATGCTCACAAGGAATAGAGATAAATGCAATAGAAAGGGAGATTATGCAACATGTTATCAATTGTTAATGAATGAAGTACTCGTAACCTTTTGTGGGCATGAACAATCTCAAGCGGAAATGGAGTCAGTCAGTACCCAAAATATTGTATAGTCTGAAGAGCAGAATTGATCAATTCCAAAGAGCCAACTAAAGTTAGCAACCTAGATTTTCCAGGATCTTGGCTCACTGATAACTTATCAAAGACTGGCTGCCAAAACTGCATGAGCATGGGAGATAAGAAGATGGTGCCATTCTTCGCTTCAATTGTAACTGTGATGTTCTCCGTCATATTGGAATATAAAATTTTGAATCCTGTGAAACCACTGAAGAGAGCAAACGATAAACTGTTACAAATAAATAAACCAGTGCAAACACTCCCATTTCCTCCACCCCAAAAGAGGAGAGTTACATCACTTCCACATCTGACACACAAGAATCCACATGGAAATAGTTAGTTACCCAAATGTGGGACTAAACACGTCTTCTGTTGCTAGTAGTCCATTTGGCACTGATATAAACTGAGGCGGGGTGCAGAGGACGGAGACATCAACAGAACCAGTTAGGTTTGCATTTACATCAGCGATCATGTATGAGAAGGAATCATTTCCATAAAATCCTTTGTAAGGAGTGTATACAAAGAGATGTCCATATTGAAGAAGTGAACCGTGATGTGGCTGAAAATCAGTACACAAGGAGCAATTAACTTCAGCAATGATATTAGCAGATGTGCAGTAGAATATATAGTATAAAATCACATCTTGTGTAAGTTTTCTCATACTCACCATCGAAGATTGAAGAATGGTCGAATTTCCACCAGAAAAGGAATCATTATTTAACACATTAAAAGTGATTGATTCATCTTCCCAAACAGACACTATATCATTACGAACTTTGGGAATATGTTCATCATCTGAAAGACAATAGAGTCAGCAGGAGTTCCCTTAAAAGGTAAATATTCAAAAGCTATCTACAGATGGCAAATCAAAAGTAAGACATCATTTCTGAAGAATCTATACTTGTGAAGTTTCTCAAACTAAATCACACATGCACATAAAACTACAAGTTATAGCAAACTTTATGAATAATCTTGTAAAGTATACTTCAAAGATATTCAGACTCAAGAGTGATATTAATGGCCCATGGTAACCAAATTATTAAAAACAGTTTAACACATTGCAACTTTTTCCATGAGAATGTTTGGGGAGCTGATAGATGAAGAAGATGAAAGGGGTAAATTAACAAACATCAGAACATGTATGTAGATGTTCCCTGATTTCTCTCAACAATAAATCATTATCTATTTGCGCTCATGAAATGTGGTCTACGTTGTTTAACAAAGAAATCCCATTGTTATCAGAACTTGGTTCTTCCTTCTTAGTTCTTACACAGAGTCAATTATTCAACAAGAAGAGGACTTACAACTATACACATGCACTTCGAATGGGCATGGAGGTATTTGTTTCCCATCATAAGAAACACAAATCTCATAAATGCCAGCACCTTTCGCCAGGTATGAGCTTGTGTATGATCCATTCTGGTTATCAACAAAATCCCAAGTCTGGAAACTGGAGTTATTCGGTGCCCCTATCTCCAACTTTAGTCTTGACTGCTGTGAGAGTACAGGGTTATGATATGAATCCATAAGCTGAATTACAACATCGTATCTCGTAAGATTTGATGCTCTTGGATAAATTTCTATAAGCCCGGACAAGGATACATTGACATCTCCTGTAGAAAGTAAAGAAGCTTGTCGGCAGAGTTGACGCTAGTAAAATTTGACATCTCCATATAAGTGCAAGTGCACCAACGTCAGAAAACAAATAAAATTACCATGACTACTTTCGGTTGCTAAAAGCATTCGATCAGAGACTGGTTTAGCAGATAAATCCATAGATTTGTAACGAGGATACCCACAAGTTCCATATTTAAGCTGTATAACAATAATAGTTTGCATTGCCAAGAATTTCTTTTCAAAATTAGGCAGATTTCTACAGACTTCATGTCATAAAACAACGCTCTATTAGACTTGAAGTCAATATTTACTATTTAGTATTACACATTCAAATGAATATAGATAACTACCTGCACTTACTTCCTTTTTGAAAGCATGACCACCATTCAACTGGATATTTCCACAAAACACCTGAATTTCATAAACTCCTGTCTTTGTAGGTACAAAAGAGATATCGTAGGTACCCAATTTAGCTTCCGTTTTCCTTGCAGTCTACAAAAGATCAATGGTTATAACTTATAACAGCATCTCTCAATGTTGCCTCATAGAACAAGATGTCCATGTCTTCTTACGTCATTATTTGAAGAAAGTGTAGGAACAAAAGCAAGATCCATGTGATTTGGGTGTCCATTCAGCACTTCTGTCGATAGGTTTCCTGGCATGTACAGTTATGCATACTAGAATTAGTATTATTCTAACTGCAGTACAACACCACCATAATTACGTTTTGTACCTCTGTCTCGCTCCTTAGGTCGTACTACAGCTGGTACGTGTTGCTGATCGGATGCAAGCACAATCAGCACTTTAATCTTTTCTACCTCTACCGGAGAAGGGTACAAGTACGCATCTCTTAGAAATATGAAAAACTGTTCAACTTCCCCAGCAACTGAATTATTGAGACCAGATCCATTGATGATACTGTTCGATCCATCACAATAGCCTATGGAGTCCAGCACTCAGACATTAGAATGCAAGATGTTCATCCCACCAATTTTATATGGAAAATAAGCAATATAAGGCCTCATTGGTTGTGCAAAGACATTATTAAGGACATTTATCATGCTTAAACTGCAGGTCCATCTGGACCCAAATCACCTACCACATATCTAAAAAAGAAAATGAGAAACTCAAATTTCTTTGAGCCAAATTCTTCATGAGTTGATAATATAATCAGGACAAAGTAATGTTATTTATGAAATTAACCATCGTATTCATGTAGTTGGTCCCACTAAGTGGGTAAGGCTTGTTTTCGTTTGGATTGGTATGAAATCAACAATCTGTTGTAACCATGTTAGCAATTCCTAATTTATCGAGTGGTTTCACAATAACCATAATGATAGGCTTTTAACGAAGATATTCAATTTTCCCAACATTTATCGTAATGCAATCTCATTGTTGATAATTGACAATACATAGATGTAATCAAACACATCATAAGGCATGCGGAGATATAGATTTAAAGGTAGCTCACCTACATAGACACTGAACTCATATGGAAAGCCAGAAATGATGTTATTATGCTCGTCATCTGATATGATGAGCATGAAGTCTCCAGGTTCAACTAAATCAAGAGAGAACAATTGAGTGCCCTGACCAACCTCCTTGAAACGAATTTCTGGGATAGGCATTGACAAATTTGTTCCCTTCTCAACAACTTTAATATCAAATGCGTAATATCCAGGGACATGATTCCCATACAGATCTCTCTGTTGTATAAATGCTTCCATCACAGAAAATAATTGGAAAAATTTGGTTTCAACACTCCACTCCACTATGGTATTAGAGACAACCAGTGGTCCTGCAAGGAGATACAAAGGATGAGAAAAATAGGACCAAAAAACATCTCCAACCCCGTGAATAACTAACCATGAACTCATGAAGTATAACTTCTAACAACTCAAGCATTCCCAAGCTATAAATATATATATAAGTGAAAACATGCACATCCCATGTCCCAGAGTAGGAAATATCTTCACATAATGGATACTTTGTGCAGCTATTTAACTTGCAATGCTAATCAACGGTCCCTGAAGAGAAACTAAGTCTATTTGTTCATTTTAGGTTCATTTGGAACTGGTTCATATAAAGATATAAGTATATAAAATATAGCTTGAAATTGCCATATGAGAAATTTTAGCTAATTCAGAGTAATGAGTAGCTACATGACTGAATATGAACAAGACAATGAAACTTCTCTATCTATAAGGAGATAAGCAGTATATAATATATGAGGTTAAGTAGCGTAATCCAATTGAGGTGTTCATGAAACCCTTCATTATTAATGCAGATATATTTGTGAAAAATGTAGATCACCTGGGTTCACCTGAAACCCCAGAGGAGAGCCTCTTAAAGTTTGGTTTGCCACTTCTACTGAAAGTAAAAGGCTTCCTGCTGTTGTTGGGACAAACTCAATACGAAGATGGCTCTGGTGGTTCCACCCTTTGTTACTGACATTAACAATATTTGCAGCAGAACTATTTAGATTAAATGCAGAGAGTGTGAAGTTGAACAAGTTTGATCCTTCATTTGGTGAAGTGATGTTATTCCCAAATGCATCTTGTGGGAGTATCATGATTGAAGCAATTGTTCCAGCTTCAAAAGTATTCACACCAGCAACCCATGCAATAACTCCAGCAGATGGATACATAGGCCCTGCATAAAAGGATCAAGATATTAAATTCCAAAAGCTATTTTTCGATTAGGAACATTTACATCTCGAACAGATCAAGAAAAAAATTGAACATATCGACTTCATACATAGGTTGATCCAATTGATGAAATTCCAATACTAATATAACAGAAAGTTGTCTGCACCAATATCATGCTATATATAAAAACATAGTGAACCAATAAATCTCAAAACCAATTTCAACAACTATCAATCATCATACTCAAAGAAGATAACAAGCATACATGGTAAAATAGATGCCAATCTCAAATTTTTTAGTATCAAATTACACGCCCCCCTGTAATGGCCCGCCTAGGAACCTCAAGGTCGGTACACTATCACATTTGATGGAATGACCGCGCATATTATCATATCTATCTCTAACATGTTTTTTACTGGGGTTCTCTGTGAGAAGACTTTCACAATGTCACCCATCACATAATTTGCTCCTGACCAACGCTCAATTTAGGAGTTCTCGACAACTAGCATCATAATATCACTTTGAAGTTCTTATGTGATGTGAGTAAGATTGGTATGATATGATTGACAAGATATTGCATGCCAACCCCTCTAAAGGTTAATCAATCAATATTCATACTAATAAACAAAAATTACAGTACAAGTTAAAATTAAACAAAACCTGGGGAGACTTCAAAATGCAGAGACGAATCGAAGACCTTATAATGATCATCCACGATGAGCATATCGAACGATCCAGCCATAATAGGCAAAAAGGAAATCCTCCAACTACCAAAATCATTAGGATCAAAATGAAAAATCAGCCAAGAAATGTAAGAGCTATTTCCCATCTTCTCATTCACTGTGATGTTCGGACAAAAAGGGTGATTGTACTTGCCACTTTCCAAATTATTGTCCTCAATCGTAACCTTAATATCCGCTAAATCTCCAGCAACAAATGTACCATTCTCGTTTGACCAACTGAACGAAAACTTAGGTAATGTTGGATTATCTGCAACTATAATACAATAATAAATCGCGATTTGTAAGCAACTAATATCTAGTATCAATAAAAATGATTGTTTAGACTACAATTATCGACTCAAAATATTTGATCGTTCTAAACAAAAGCAACAATTCTTCGTTCTCTTTGCATTTTAATTAATGAATGATGACAGATAAAATATGTATTCATACTTAACAAATTACTTTCAACCTAAATAATCACTTATAGTGATACAATAAAGTCGTACATGACCTGACAGAATAAAAACACGGATATTTTAAGGATTTACCTGATTCTGCAGTTTTGGCGGAAAATGATGAAGAAATTAGGTTAATGATTATAAAAAAGAAGACAAAATTGTGAGGAAACATCTTAATCGCCATAGTTGGTTGAAACAAATGGTGTAATTTGAAACACAAATTTGGCGCCCGAGTAGTTATAACAATGAAAATGAAACGGTTACTAGTGATGGTGGGAGTGGGACATGAGAGCAGTTATTTATGTGAATCAGCTGGATTTGGGTGAACTAAGGCTCGAACTTTAACGATCCGAACCACGTGCTAGTTTTTAGACTCGACAAATTCAGCGAGTCAACTCGGTGAAAGTGGATACACGACTTTTAGGCATGTCAAAATTGTCCCAAATTTTATTCTTTATTCGAAAGTCAACATCAAAAAATTTAATATAGAGGTTGAAAATTGGTTTTTATGAAATTTAAATGCAAAAGTGGGCCATACGTGACAATTTGACATATAAAACAGTTTTAAGAAGATAAATTGATACTCTCTCCATTCCTAATTGATAAGAATGTTCTTCATTTTAATAAATTAGTATAATCTCGTGGCCAATGAGATTTTATTATCATATATTATTACTATATGAGTTGATTAAAGATTAAGGTGAGTATTAGAGCACCCACATCAGTTATCCTAAAAGTTATTTTAAGGAGTGAAAAAAATTAAAAACATAAAAAATTGTACTCCATCAGTTCACCTATAATCCACTACCTCCTAAAAATGTTATTCACACAGTGCAAATGGGTGAATATTCACGCAGGGTGTATTATGCAGTTACTTTACATTCCCTCCAATTTCTCTTCTCTTCCCTCCAATATTGTCTTTATCATATTACCTCCATTATGGAGATGAAGCGGCAAGCAACCAGCACACCAGTTCTCTCAACTTCATCGCAAAGAAACTCTGCGCCTCTTGCCGCCTCGCCGTCAACCCCAAAATCTGAACCCTCTTCCGACATAAGAAAGCGACGCCGTGATGAGGAGAATAAGGCAGATAAATCATCAATTGCTGATATCCCGCCTCTCAAACGGCGCAAGATAGGGGCTGAATCTTGTGGAAGCAATCATAAAAAACCCCTTGAGCTGAAATCGTCCCCTCCTCCCATGCCCGTCGCCGGCTTACCTCTAGCGGCGAGCTGCAACCCTTTTTCCTTATCCAACGTAGAACAACATCAGTCTTTTCCTCTCTTTTTTAAGATTTGCTTGAATTCCTTTCACATAAAAGAGCTTGACTTGTCTTTAAGGCTAAACTCAAGAACAGAGATCAGGAAGAAGTCATACAAAATCAGAGTTGATGCTGACGAGGTTCGGCGTCGAAGGAAAGCCAATTTAATCGAAATAAAGAATCATAGGAGGGAGAATAATCTACTCAAGAAGCGATGTGAAAGACTACTGGGTATTGAGAAACAAATTGGGGAACACAAATCAGAGTTTCACCAAAAGAAGGAGAGGATAAAAATCACCAAATCAATGGTTGGAATGGAGAATTCAAGAACCTCTGGAGCAACACAAGAAGCCCATATCAGTACGAGACTAATCGAATCTGATATGCCTCATCTTCAACCTATATCCGACAGTTCTCCCTCCATGGTAACTCAAAAAATCATTTTTGCTAAGAGTGGTGAATATGTTTCTCTAAGCATAGTGAAGTCATCTTCCTCCAAAATTTTGAATGAGATTCCATTTACGAATTCTAGATTAATTACTTATAACATCAAAAAATTCTGGAAAAATTATAAGGATTGATTCTAGAATTCTTGATTCTTGTTCCGTAAACAAGAATAAGGTTCAATGGAATGACAGTGATGATAGTCTACATATACATCACGAAAAATCTGAAAATAAGAGGAATTGGATCGATGTGGATGATAGTGTGGATATGACAAATGAAATGAGTGAAAGTATTGTTGAAGATAATACTTCATCTAGTTGGAATTGTGTGTACGGCACCAATTTAGCCCTTATGGCCATTCAAACATCCCACACCCTTGCCGAAACACAACAATCTCATGCTGGCAGTAAATGCAAGAAGAGCGACCATGGCCTTACTCTAATCAAGCAAACCGACAACAAACTCCATACTGATGAGATACCTCACAACTATGAACGCAAGCAACCCGAAACTACCATATCTCTAAAGCTTAACTCTGAGGAACGGCTAGCTAAAAGAAGGAGAGTCTTAATAGCCATAATGAAGCAACCAGTCACAGTCACCTCCATTTCAGCTCTCATGACAGGCACAGCTCTGTTCGAAGCACTCGCGAATTGTGATCATATGAAGGTTGCAATAGTTGGAGGATTTCCTTTTGATCCAGGCATAGAATGGAATTCTCAGCAAAGTCAATGGAGGAGGCTCTGGCAGATCCAACTCTTCGATCTCAAGGACATAGGTAGTATAAAAGCTTGTCTTCGAACCGGTAACCTGGTATGTTCTTCAGTTTTCTCTTCTCATATTAATTCATCTTGTGCTTATTCTCGTGTCTCTAGTTGTTATAGTCTAGAAATACGAACTTTGATGGAACTTAACCTTTTTAAATTTAGTTTCAAGGATCCGTTCCTCAGTCGATTTCTAATCGATACCAAAACAATATCCACCTCTGGCATTGACCAAGAGAAGCTTGAGTTTCTCTTCTGTTCATGTCAAAACACTACATCCATTTGGCTTCATTACTCATTATCTGGTCGACCCATAGTCGACACTGCAAAAAGTGCTATCAGTGACATTGACCAAGAGAACCTTGAGTTTCTCTTTTGCTCATGTTACGTTTTCAATTTCCTTTATCTTTGCTCTTTACTCCATCAAGTTTGGTTTCTACATTCTAGCAATTATGAGACACAAGGTATTCTTAAGCATGAATTAATATTTGTTATTATGAGTTTTGTCTCGTTTTTTCGCATCTTCCAGAAGTTTGCAGTTTTGATCAAGAATAATACCCAGCACATGAAGATTGCAGATTCTCGCCTCCAGTTTTTATTTCTATATTATGATTGTCTTTGTAAAACTCCATATGTTGGAGTTCTTTGCGCCAATAAGGCTCGTTTGTAATATGTATGAACTTCTATTATTATATATTGAAGTGAATTATCAAAAAAAAATATTACCTCCATTATTTTATTCTCTTTTCTTCATCTACATCGTTCCTAATTTATTAAGCTGCTCCAGTTCACTTGTAAGTTTTGTATATTGATTTTGTTCTTCTTAATTTTACTGAGCATATGTGTATTCATTTGAATTTCTTCAATCAAATGGGTTTTGGTGAATTATCATATGCTATAAACTCATTAGATTATTATTAATGGATAGCAGAACAAATTAATTTGTGTATGATTGCCGCCTTAATTTTGTAATGAAAAGGCTATATTAGTGTGTTGTGAAATATCTATAAAATAAAGTATATTTACTAGTAAATAGGTACTTTGTAGATCTTTTACAGCTTCTTTTTCCTTAGTTTTTATTTAAGATTTGGGCAGATGGATAATGCTCACCAACTGTTTGATATTTTGCCTAGTAGAAGTATTGTTTCTTGGAGTACTATTATTCGTTTTTATTTTATAGAAGGATTAGTTGGTCTATATTTGCATAATTCTAGTGTGACTAACGTTATTTGTGCAATACTATTATTGACTGTGTTAATGTTGTATTTGAAGAATGAGTCTAATACTACTAATATTGCTTTCGAAAAATGAATTTGTTAATATTGTTGCATATTTCTAATTTGATTAAGTTACATGAAATTACTAAGTTTTCTATTAAGCTGGATGAAGTGTTTACATAATTCTAGTTTGACTAAGTATTCCAAGAGACTTACTAAACTACATGAATCTAATACTATTAGTTTTTTTTTTCTCGAAACTAAAATGCTATATAAAAAAAGATAAATAATAAACTATCAAAAAAATAGTAATGATTCAAATTAAGGAAATTTAAAAGTGTGCCACGCTGCCAGCAACTCTAAGAACTAAACAAATCGTATTTAGCCAAAAAAAAAGTAACTATTTAAATTTAAATATATTATGAAAATATAGTTGTTGAAAATTTAAAAAAGTATTGACATATTTGAATTTGAATTTTTGAAGTTTGGGTGAATAATAGGAAAGCTGATAAAGTAGACATAAAAAATGTTGATGCCAAAAATAGAAAATTGACGACTAGAAGTAAATTATAGAGAAATTATAGGGAAACTGATGTGAGTGCTCTTAGTGCGCACTATTAAGTTTGAAAGACAGAAGTTGAATGCATATCTTATCTCTGGATATATATAAATATATTCGAAAAACATTATAAATGGAGTTAAGATTCTGAGCATTTGTTGAATGCGACAGTGTGGGGAAGGATACTCGAATATGAATAATAGTACTCCTATTTCAATACTGTATGGACCCAAATAAATCCACTTTCCGGTGTTACCCACTCCAAAGACACCATGTTTTAATATTAATCCAACTCTCTAACTTCAATCATAATTTTCATTTCATTATTTCCTTTTATCCAATAACAACTCACCTAATTATTCCCACTTTTTATAGAAAACCAATAATTATCCCTCAATTTTGAAGATATTAGTGCCTCATAATAAGAATCTCACATGCTTTGAGCCCACCATGGTCTTAATATTCAAAGCATCAAGCTATTATTAAAATCATTACAAGGTATATATTGTCTAAAGTGGTGATTTACAACTTGTAGTGATATCGTACTCCAACTTGTTAAAGAGTTTATGGGGTCCCACTGTTAAAAGTCTATGGAATTTCACTCTAAAATCAATTGACAATAGAAGGAGTAGTCCAAGATCTTATACATTGACCCGGGAGGATACCGACTTCCGAAGTGGGATGTGCATCTTAACACTCCCCTCACGTGTAACCCAATTGTCGGCGGAATTTTCCTCACCATAATTACTTGCCGGAACAACATCGGCAGGGTTACACGTGCCTCATTAACTCGGGCTTGACTCATTATACCATGTTAAGAGTCTATGGGTTCAATTCTAAAACCAATTGACAATAAAGGGAGTAGTTCAATATATTAACTCGGGAAAACACCGATTTTCGATGTGAGATGTACATCTTAACGTCACTTTTATTAGTTTAACCATAACTATATACGCAGTGTTGATTATTAATGCATTTTTGGGTTGTTGCACACACAAGGACAGGTGGTACCTGTGGGCTGTGGCCGGACCATCCAAACGGTAGGTTTACTTTGTGGTGAAGAATCTTTATATTCTACTGCCATCCCTTTCAAGTAATATCATTTTCTCACTCTAATTTTACTACATTTTTTATGTTAAACTAAAGAAATTGAAAAACTAATCATTGTTTTTGTGTGTAGAGACTTCTGTTGTGTGAGCAGCTAAATCGAAGAGCTCGCTCTGCTCAACACGGTGAGCTGAAGATTTAATGTTCGTTCAATTTAAATTGAGCCAAGTAGCGAGTTGGCTCGTCAAACCGACTAGGCAGCTCGTTATCACTTAAATTTCTTATTATTACCTTATCATGAATATCATCGCTATCAAAATTAAATCGATCTACATCACAAATGATTGTTTCATTTGTAGTTAAAGGTTAATTAATTTTGAAATAAGTGATTAAATTGCCTTAGGAAAAACAATAGCTCAGGTGCACCTCAATTAGGCTCTTTTGCAGTTCTACTTATTTGTTATATATTGAGACTATATATACATTAAATATGGCTACCGTCATATTCCAATAGATTCGAATTACGACTACCTTCAATTACTAATTTTTTCATATGAACAAAACAGTTACAGTACGTGATACGAAATTACAATGAAATTGTCGGTCTTTAATTTATCAACAAAATGATTGACTATTTGACCTGCAACTGGTAAAACCAAGTTATACTTTGTTACTCTATAATTACATTATTTCTCATTGATCTCTTAAAAGTGGTAAAATTTGTATATTACCTACTAACTCTCAAATTATTTCATCATCTTTAAATAATGTCATGCTGTAAATAATGTCATGCTGTTAAGATGCACATCTCATATCGGAAGTCGGTTATCCCGGGTCAATATATAAGATTTTGGACTACTTTTTTTATTGACAATTGATTTTAGAGTGGAACCCTATAAACTCTTAACACATGCCTAGGCCTGTAATCGAGCCGAATCGAGTCGAATATTTGCAAGGTTCGAGTTCGGTATCATGTTTTCGAACCTTTTCGAACCGAACCGTTCGATTTTGGAAATACTTAAAAATCAAGGTTCAGGTATCAGTATCATGCCTTCGAACATACTTCGAGTCGAATACGTCGGACTATTTCGAACAGAGACGTTTGATCACAAGGCTAGGCATGCCTCATGAGGGGGAGCGGGGTGGGGTAGCAGCTTTTGAGAAGAGAAGAGATGAGGGAGGGCCGAAGGGGAGGGGGAGGGTGATCTGGAGAGTAGAGATGAAAGAATGAGAGGAGTACACTGTACATATAAGAGAATATATGTGGGTTGATAAGGATTTTATCATTAAATACATATATAGTTATTAGGATTTATATGTGGGAATATATGTGGGTTGAAGGGAATACATATATTAGTCCACAATGGTTCAACCCTCTTATTTAATGACGGGGGAGGGGGGTGATCGAGCCGGACTAAATCGAACCGTTCGTCTCGATTTTGGAAATACCTAAAAATCAAGGTTCAGGTATCAGTATCATGCCTTCGAACATACTTCGAACTGAATATTTTCGAATCGAATACGTCGAATAATTTCGAACCAAGACGTTTGCTCACAGGCCTACACATGCCATGATCAAACAAACAGTTCTAACAAAAAACAAAAACTATATTAGCACACAAGTCTAATACCATCCACTATTCTAAAAAGTCCATCGATCCCTTGAAATTTGAAGTGATCAAATATCATAGATTCAATCAAATATTCTCTTGAATGAAATAGAGTGAGTGGTGGTGCTCTACAACTTTTTCATTGATTTGCCAAACTGCAAATGCCACTCAAATTTTTACTGTAAAAAATAGAATCATAAGAGGACAAATGATTCCCCCACTAAAAAATGCAAAGTAAAATAATTGAACTCAAAAATCTACTAAACTCAAAGCTACTCTAAACGTGGCACATAACAGTAACTACAACTTAGACAATTCTCTCAAATATGCAATAGCTAGATGGACCCACTTACACCCTTTATGCTTCTTCCCATTTTTTCTATTTATTGGTCCTCACTTTCAATCAATCAAAAAGAAAATAAAACTAACACCCCTTTAAGGCCAAAGGGCCATTCTCCACCACCACCTCCACCACCTTCTGCCACCAGCAAACCACCAGCAAGATGGTGGGGCTTAAAGTAGTCTTGGAAGGAAGTAGTGGTATAGATTGGAACAATTGTTATAGCAATAATACTACAAGTGTTGTTAGCAAAGCTAGCATCAAGACTTCTCCTACTACTACTTCAACAAAACCTCCATGTTTTTCAAGAATAAGTAACACTTATTGTAATAATAGTATAAATAGTAACTTTCTTGATAGTTGTTTTTTATGCAGGAAGAAACTCTTGCCTTCCCATGACATCTACATGTACAAGTGAGTACTAGACTGTAATAATTCTTTTTTTTTTTAATTATAATTGATGTGAGATTCGAACCCAGGACTAGCAAGAGCGTTTTCCACTAGGCTATTTGATTAACTATATACTGTAATAATTTTTTTAGAGGGTTCTTTTTTATTCTTGTTATAAAATTTTATTCACTTGATTTCATCCTGATTTGGAGTTAACAAGATATGATGCATGGTTAATCAAGTTTAACTAAATAAAATAAAAATTAAGTTGCTAGAGAGTATAAAAAAAAGCTAGAGTTCATGACTTAATGAAAAAAATGGTTTGACTTAATAAAAATTAAGTTAGATGATGTCGTTATATTCATATAGTCGATTTCTGATATTATATTTATATAACCGGTTTCGTTTAATGGGATTAATAATGTTGTTTTGGTATGATTTGGTTTCTAAGATGAACCTTAGATTTAATCCTTAAGCTAGATCTACATATTAAAATTGAGTATTGAACCATATATACTTTAATTGTCTTAGTAGTAATAATTTTTAATAGACCTTTAACACTCGTAATATGTAATTTGAAAATTCAAATTTGGTTTGTGTTCATGTTTGGAATATACGGAGTATACTACAAACTCTAATAATTCTCAATATTAAATGTAATAAATGTAAATTTTAAATAGGCATGTCAATAAATTTGAGGCACGCATTAAATAATTAGGTGCTGTATGTGTGATGTTTGTGCAGAGGGGACAGAGCATTTTGTAGTGAAGAGTGTAGGTGTAGGCAGATGTACATGGATGAAGAAGAGGCTGCTACCTTCAAGGCCAAGGCTAAAAGAGGAAACAATTGTTCCTTTTCTGCTAATAATAGACCTCAACGACACCATGCTTCTTCTTCTTCTTCTCCGTCATCTTCATCTTCTTCGCGAAATAACAGAAATAAAAGCTCGACTAAAAGATCCAACGGCTTTGTCCACTAGAGCGCGGACCAGTACTAATGTCCTAGATCCGCCTACGTTACTAGCACTAGCCACAAGACTTTTGGTGTTTGTATGCTTAAAATGTTGTACCATTTTCAATGTGTCTCAAAATGTACCAATAGTACCTACTGCTATCATCAATCGGCCAAAGGAATTTTTCCAGTCCACCCGCACAGTTATTGGCTGGTGGATTTGGTATGTAACCTGTTGGCGTGGTTTTAATGGAATCGTAAATGGAATTCGCTAGAAGAACTTTTAAACTACCTATCATAAGTGTGCAGATTAATCTGTGCGAATTTATTTATGTCGTTGTTGTATTTTGCGTACAAGTTAATATCTCACTCGTTTGATTGATCGACGACTTGAGAACTTACATGTAATTTGTGATGCATGTCATGGTGCAAATGTGCAATACTAGATAGTTTGATGGGATTGCAATACCATCCATGTCATCAACATTCTTCATATATACCAATTGAATAAAAATAGTCGGCATGCTTTAATATTACGTTAAATAACTTGGCTTAATTCGCACTTACTCGCATACACTCTTTTTATCTCATTAGTTAATAGTAGAGCTCAGCTGGACTAAGCGAGGCAGTACAATTAGTTACAAATTGCCAAAAAAACACTCCATGGTACAATGTACTCGAACTTTTGTCGTCATCACTAACGAGTAGACATACTATACTCCGTGATCAAGTTTTGGTACGTTAGTTGACCTCATATATAGACGTAGTAATTCCCTTTAAAATATTATTCAAACAATTTCGTCGATTTGTTCTTGTTTCAACAATATCTAATTAATTATACAAAGATGTAATTGTATAAGGAGAATGAATTGGCACAGGTTGGACTGTGCACAAACGGCTAGTATTTTTAAATTTGTGAGGGACCATCGCCCCTTTGATTTTTCAATCTCCGTCACTGGATGCGGAGCCACCGCCCACCGCGAAAGCGCCGCCGCTGAAGAAATTGTGTACAGATCCACCACAATTCCTAATTGTTGGTTCCCCCTTGAATGGTCCACTCATTCTCTAATTAAGAAGAGTATTTCAGGACTTTTGATGATGTAGTACAACTTTTTGTAGTTGAATGAAGCTAGCAGAAATGAAGAAAGACTAGAATCAAACTAAGTGTTAAAGTATAATATGCATAATAAGGTTGTTACAAGTGGTACAATAATACTAACATTTTAAGGGGTGGAAGATTAGGTACACTGTTACTTGGTAGGATAAGTTAGATTTGTAGTAGATATCAAGTGCTGCAGTTCCCAGTCCCTGTCTAAAGAGTCAAGTAAATAACAATCGCACATTTGTCCCACTTTCCATTTCACCGCTCCAAATCAAAATGATCGAAACTCGAACACAGATATTTTTAAATGCGTCTAGGGGAAAATAATGATCGTGGTATAAAATCTTCAAATATTTCACGAACAACAGATAATTTGACTTTGATCAAAGTTATATATGTCGGTTAAGACTAGAAAGAGCGTTGGAAATTAAACTTTAACGATTTTATGGAAAACAGAGAGTATAATCCATGATGATGCAATGCAATTTACCGCATTTGGTATAGGTGCAGCAGGATTTAGAATCTCAAAGCATGGGACAGTAGAGAAGAATGAGGACAAAAATTAGGCAATAGAATCTTATGTGGCCATGAAAGTTGTGGTCCATAAAAAATAGTACGCTATATGAGAAATGAGGCAATGAAGTGTACTGAGTGAGGTTCGTATTGTCTTGGAATTATATGCTAGCAAGTGGCATCCAACTTAAGAATTCACCTAGAGAGTGGACATAGAGGACCATGTTAAATCATCACAAGTTTAAATTCTTTCAAATTCATAAGTATAATTCAAAGTTTATATATCAACTGATAGACTCATATTTGTTTCATGCAAGAGTGCTCAACTAAGTGGGACTGAGATCATTTGTTAGTTTGTGTAATTAAAAAATGAGGAAGACGAAGAAGAAAACATTAAAGGGAGAAAAGGAGTTTCCATATCAAGAAGAAGTAGAAGGGGAGTATCACCTCATTTTTTACTGCATACCTATTACACACAGCAATTACTCTGTACTTCCACACGACGCAACTGAACGAAACATAGACGTGCGTAAAACTTTACAAGCAATGTTGCATAGTAATTTCTAATTTCACATAGACTTCATTACTTCAAGGATTTAGCATTACTTATTGTATGTAATAAATCTGTTGATATATAGTAAAAACTGTCTGCATCTGATAACCACATAATGAAAGGAGTTAAAAGAACAAACATCAAATGCTTCAAATCGTGAAAATCCCGGACTCCTAAGGATTTGTACACCAATAGATACTTTGAATTTGAAACTCAAAGCTCATCGAGTCTTAAATATAGGCAATCTATTTCAAGAAAGACGATAGAATCCCCCCCACCCCCCAACCTACCACCCATCATCTTTATGCTAACAGCCCAAAAGATAGAACATGCAATGTGATTCTAATAATTACAATCAACCTAGCATTTTTAGATGGCCTAGAAGTGTTGATATACATAAAAATATGGGTTTTCTTACTCCTTGATATATGTATATATCTGGTAATAAAATGAAGCAGTGGGATTAACTCCACCAAAGACTTGGCTTGATCGACCAAAGCAGGCATACAATCGTGAATTCGTGATCGAGTCTTACATTTTGCACACTACAAGTTTCCAAATCATACATTAAAGGATAAAGATACAGAATCATTTAAAAGCGTCATCATTTCTGTTTATATCACAATTAAAAAGCTCAACCAGATTTGAAAAGAAGTACTGCTTTTGAGTCCAGGTAGAAGTAGACAAAGTGATTTGTCTCATGTGTCACATAAGATCCTGCAAAATAAGTGGATTAGGACATGAAGAAAGTGATGGTCAGTTAAACACTTCTATCAAACAATATGTCCAAAATCTTACTATTCAATTAAAACATGAGAATAACAAAACATGGCAATATTAATAGAAGAATTCATCTCAAGTTGCTATCCATCACTGTTCAGGTAAAGTATCTTGTACCTTAAAAAGTAATAGAAACCCAACAATCCAGATCTGTTTTAAATTGGTGGTTGACTGTCCTAGTCTCGGTTACCATTCAAGCTAATTTACACGCAAATGCATCCATCTTTCAAATAAACCACAACATGAGGCCTGAGTCTTCTCTCAGGTTTGATATTATTTCTTGTTAATTTTAAATTCAAATTCCGATTCTACATGGAGATACATCAGTAGAACCAAAGATCAGAGAATATCATTCAGGTTTCGAATACTGCCCTGGAGCACTCAAAGGATATGCAGACGTTATATGAGTGCAATTTCATTTTGGTCTAATAAAACTATGACTCATAAACTCATTGCCTGTACAAGTTTATGTTCCAGAATATAGCTGTAAGCTTGTAACAACGAATGATATTCAAAACACCATCCCATACTTCAGGGCCCAAAACGATGCATCTAAGTGGACGTGTTGATCAGCATTTCACGCTCCATGACAATTGAACTCGAAAATGACCACATTAAGGTGAGAAACAGAAGACATATATAAAGGCTTAACATGTGAGAAGTGTTGCTCAGCATTTCACAATGTTAAAGGTGTCACACCCAAGTATTGTCAGTATTAGATTTCAAACATAGTTCTATCATATCCAGATAACATATGTATTTTGCGAATTGCCCAAGACACCAATGCCATTTAGTTATCAAACCAATAATCAGTAATACAAAGGCCTCAAAATTATAGAGTAACCACTTGCAATTTGTATGCCTGCGCAGACCTCAGGTTCACAAAGACTTAATTTCTTATCAAAGACAATCTGCATTGGTCAAATAACCTTAACTACAAAGCGGGTAATTGGAATTTTAGCTATTGACACAAAAAAAATATATCTTGTCAAATAAATATAATTGAGTGATAGATGTTCCAAATAATGAATACATTCACTAAGAAAATGCAGAACATAAAATTGCAGAAGTAAAGACAATGTTAAGCATATGGCCCTAACTACACATTCTTCCAAAGGAGGTAGTGTAAGGATAGGCAATAGTATATTAGTGAATGTTTGAACAGATGGAGAAACAACAGGTACACAATCTGAATCATCTGCTACTCAAGTTCTTTCAAGGAGTAGTTGTCTAAGACAAGCTTGCCACAGTGATAATTGACGGGCTTAAAGAAGTTATCATGTTCCGATTGTTCAATTACCTCCTCATTGTTTCTATTAACATTGTAATAGAATTATCAAAAGTGTTTTCCATTTAAAAACTAGGAGTATCACTTTTGGCCAGCCATGTTATATTTATTTATAAACATTTCATCCGTCTACTTCATAAGATCACATTGGAAAACATATACCAAATCCTTGTAACAGATTCCAATAATGCAAATCAAGGGCCTAATTCGAGGCACATCAATAACTGCTATATGCTAATTGCTATCTAACCACAAAACCAATACCAATAGTAACATGTGTACAATTAACTTGATTTCGATAGACATTCAAATTGAGCAATTGGAGAACACGCAAACTATCTAGAAGATTTACCAAAGTTTTTGCCGACAATACAATGCCAAGTCGGGCCGAACTTCTTATCGAACTGCTTCTTTATGTCTTCTGCCACGTCCTTCTCCACACTACACTTCTCGAACGCCTACACATTTCATCAACCAAAGTACAATTGAACGAAACACATGGCACTTTTAATAGGCTAATACTCCCTCCATCCCAAAAATTTATCCAATCTAATTTTCAATCATCAAAATTAACCAACTTTCATACTTAACTGTTACACGTAACTTCTCTTTTAATCAAAATAATCACATCACTAAATTATACATAGTTAAATTCCAAAAATTACACATATAATACTACTAAAGCTCAGAACTTAAAGGACATAATAACACTAGAGCTAAAAACTTAAAAGAAAAACTATAAAATTAAAATTCAAATATGACAATCTTTTTGGGACAGAACGAGTACTTCTAGTGTTAAAATAAAAAATGTTAAGTTTCACCTTGGAATTATTAAATGAATTTATGAAATTAAAAAGTGAAATAAGAGGAAATATATGTACAGAGATGGCAATGTCGATAGCTTCCTTCTGGATTTCCGGTTTCATATCTGCGCTCTTGATGACCACTTTCCGGCCGGTGGCGACGTCGGGTGGGGCAGCGGAGGAAGGAGCAGCGGTGGCGGATAAAGAGCTCCGATTAGCTATCCGCTTCTCTTCATCAACCTGAGGGATCTTCTTTGCGTCTTTGCTCATTGTTTGGTCTTGTCCCAAATTAGTTGTCCAGTTTCGAGCGAAGAAGAGAATGATCTATGGGAGGCACCAAGAGCCGATATTATTATTTCAAATTACGCATAGAATTTTACTGTGCTTTTTTTTACTGTGTATACTCAAGATGACTAATGTTGAATTTGACTTCACCATTGTCCAATCCATTTACTCCTTTTTACCTATTTGCCCCCTAAACTATTTTTATATTTTATATATGCACCCAAATTAGTTATCTTTGCTATCTGCTCCCGAACCCATTTTTCACTCCCAACATTGCATTTTTTTCATTTAAACTGTCGAAAAGTTATAAACCAATCGCAATATTGACACGAGCACCTCACTTTGAAGTCGTTGGTCTTCACTATTGTCTTCTCCAAAGCTCAAAAACTCAAAATTCAATATTTTGTCTGCAAAGTTCAATCTTTAATTACTCATATAAAATGCGATCAGTAATTTGTTTATTCCTTATTATTATTGTACCTAATCGTGGACCGCTCTTTGACCAACTTTGAAGTTACTATGATTAACTTTGGCCCAGTTATACAAGCTTTTCTAGCAACTGGCCGTCTAAACAATGTGCGTACAGTACAAGTTACAACAGGTTTAATCTCCCCGCTTTGCTTTAAAAGAGTCGACCCTACTCGAACCCTGTCAGATTTAGACTCGAAATTTATTTATAGTTATGTACAATAATTACCGAGTCGGATCAAGTTTACATCTCAAAATTGTTCGAGTATAAAATTATTGTTTTGTGTCTCGATTTAGACACCAAAATCGAATTTCCGAGTCGAAGTTATTCCAATTATCATCGTAGTCAAAGGTCTACTCCCAACACAGCACAACCGAATGAAAGTTAAAGGTTCTAATGATGTAGAAACAGGATAAATCTTGAGGAGATTTTCTATGGAGGATTTCAAAGAAGATAAAGCCAAACTTGGTGTGCATAATAAAGATAGTGAACAAACTCATGGACAGCTGGACAAGGTTGCATCAAAGATAGTGAAATGTGGGGGGGGGGGGGGTGTTTATGATGAATAACTTATCTTCATCATCATCTTCTACAACTAAAGATACAGAATGGGAGTATGAATAGCATAATAGGAGAACCCCAGCAAAGGGGCATCAGCATTATAATCCATGTCAAACTTAGCTACTCCAATGAGTTCTTTGAGCATCAAAGATTCAAACCATAAGCACCTCGGTTGCCCAAACGGCCACCGGATATTACTCGTATTGACGAAGTTCCAACCTAATGGCACAATATATTAATCGTAATGACAAGGTTCCGGATTTAAGTCACGCAAAAAAAACTGAAAAGTGAAAGGGAAAAAAATATTCAAACTGTACAAGGGAGCTCAGAATAGAATGTAACACAAAATTTGACCTCAGCTCCTTCTTTGCTTGATGTTAGATGCTGAAAGTAATATGATCATTGACTATCATGGACGGTAAACGTGAAAAGTTCATATATGTATAATTATGTATTCATCACATTTATATTCTACTAAATAAGCATACAAATTTAGTATTAAAAGGGTCGAACGGTTATTGAAGTCAAGTTGGCTGCACATAGTGCAACATAAAATGCAAATAAGATAGCAACAATTACAAAATTGTAAACATTAAAAACCACTAACCCTCAATGGACATTTTCTAATTTGATGAGAACAAATTCCTCTAACAAATCTGAACACGATTAAGTAGAAATATCAAAAAATTGCCAGTTCTGCAAATTGGTTGATCTTTTATTAAGGACTTTTAACTAGAGTGAACTGGAATGACCTCAATTCAGAATTATGCAGGCACTGGTGTTTCACTCCTTGTGATGATGAGGTTCATCCACTTTGAGGAATTTCGCTACGCGTTCTGCTTTTGCGCCGCTACTGTGGTCATAATATTCAACGACTGCAGCTCCAGCTAGTGCAGCAAGCGTAAGCGCCTGAGCATGCAACCTACAGGATTCAGTTGCATATATTGAGTAAGCAGTTCAACGTATACGGTATACCCAATCATATGCAGGGCCGGCATTAAAACAATTGGGTCCTAGAGAAAACACAATTTACAGTTTGATCCTCAATATTTTGTTCAAATTCATTCGACATGCATAAATTGTCAAGAAAATAGCATACTATAACTCGCCAGTTATTGTGATTAATCCTTACCTTACTCTCAAATGCCATATATCAATAAGTAGATATCATAATCAATGCAAGCCGATCAGTCTAGCACATAAGCACCCCGTATGATTCAGAACATTCGAAAACAGATCAATAATCTTATTGCAACCGTGGCTGTACTAAATTAATAGTGACAAAAGATGGCAAGCAGCCATATCCCAGATTGTTCCTGAACCTAAAACATCGGGTTGTGAATACCTAAAGCTCACATAACCCAAACTTATCCCATTACAGAGGGTTCGATTATACGAGTAACCTTCTTTATCTAGCTCTATGTTGTGTCATTTCATCCATTCAACTATATTGAACTCTTCTTCAATGTTATTCTAATGTGACCATACCATCTCAAATAATTCTCCCACATTTCATCCTCGATTAAAGCTAACCCCGACTTTCTATAGAATCACTTCATTATTCTTTATATTCATAATAAATCAATAAAATCCGCAAGGCCTAACACGAATCTAATAATGTTCAAAGATTGAACAAACAATATAACACAAAGTAAAACTCACATACAACCACAAAAAAAATTGTCCACAATTTTCACAAATTAAAATGTTGACGTTGACTTAGATCTTAAAGAATACCTAGCGTGAATAATCCTGACGCTGGTTTTCATGTTGGGTTGAGACCAATTATATGCAATCGAACCCGTAATTCCACTCAGCCATAGACACCCTTCAAAAATCAATTAATTCTCCAAATTTATTAAATAAAATTGTAAAAAAAAAAAAAAGCATATATAAATACATATAATTAAGCATACCAACAGTACGGAGCTTGTGTTCAACAATCCATTCTCTAACAGAGGCGATCTTGCTCTTCTCTTCAGACATCTTTCTGTTTCTATGTTATAACAGCTCCGTTTGATATATTACAATTTATTACAAACAAATGAGGTTGTAGTTTCGTACTTAAATTAAACAAGGCTTATTTTCATTTTGGACCCTGATTTATCACGTAAGTTTTAAATTGGACCCTGATACTATCATAAGCCTCAAATTGCCCCATATACTACGTTTTGTCTCATTTTACCCCCTCAAATGCCAATTTTAGATTGAATTTCGTTTTAACACAAGGGCAATTCGGATTATCACATATATCAAACTTTTGGGACGCTTTTACAAATAACTAATGATAGTATCAGGGTCCAATTTGAAACTTACGTGATAGTTCAGGGTCCAAAATGAAAATAAACCTGGGATTTATTTTTAATTTAATAAGTTTTGTTATTTATGAATTGTGCCCAAAAGTTTAATATATGTGCTATTTCGATCTTGCCCTTATTTTAAAACGAAATTACATCATATTTGGCGTTTTAGGGGGTAAAATGAGACAAACCATAGTATAAGGTCCAATATGAGACTTAGGATAGTATTAGGGTCCAATTTGAAATTTTCGTCATAGTTTAAGATCCAAAATGAAAATAAGCCATTAAACAATGTACAAAACGCGCCGTTGGTTTTGTGGGAGGAGAATAAACAGCCCACGTGTTTAAATACCAAAGGCAGCTATGCGGCTAAAGCCACGTGCCTTCCTTAAAAAGCAGACGGCCCAATTGAAAATTATCATAAATAGTGGTCCAAACCCATTATCACCGACTCTTAGGCGGCCCAATAGAAACTGTCAAGTCTGGTCATAGGGGACAGTCGGACAAGGATGTTTTTGGTTCAGCTTCAACCGAAAAATCCATCAAATCAAATCAAATCAAACCGAAATTTTATCGACTTAATTCGAAATATTGATACTGATAAAAATGGTACGAAAAGTTCCAAGCAAAAAAAAAAAATTCGTTTTCGGTTTTAACGTAAACCGAAATTAACAGACCAAACTGAGTCATATATATATATATATTAATTAAATATTTATAATTGTGATATTTTTAAAATTAAACTATTAGATATGTGCTAGACATATTCTAAACTTGATTGTAAAAGAAATTTTGAAAGAACATGTTGAAGCAATTTTGAAAATTAGGATTGTTCTTATGTATGTCAACTCGTCTTGCCACTGTTTGAGAACACTAGTAAAATTCGATGAATCGGTTTCACGTTAAAAATGACATCAACCAAACTAACTTTTAACCGGATTATTTGTATAATTTAAAATTCGATGGAATCGTTTCATACTAAAAATCCGGAGAAGTCCGAACAACATAACTAAAAACACAATAAATATGGCTTAAAAAATGTTTTATGTCGCTTATGCTTCAAAAATATAAGGAAATATAATTTATATGTGACACTTTTCCTAAGTTAAATTGAGAAGTTTTTTCTTAGACGAAATTTTGCAAAAAAAAAAAAAGAAATAAAACAAGTGAACACTTTATTAAAAATTAAAAATTGTTCCATCAAAATAGTATCCCAAATGAAGAAAAACTCAGTTCTTATGTAACTTGGGATTTCAATTCGACTTCTATCATTTTTTTTATTTGTCTTTGTGATTGATGTAAAATTTCGATCATTTAAATTTAAGAAAATTTTCGAACCTCGACCAATAATTAAATTTTTGAACAAATTTAAAAAGAAAAAGTGACATGAAATCCAATTCCCGTATTAGAGAGCCCAGTTAGTTGGGGCCAAGCCTTTGGGCTTCGTGCAATAATTGGCACACAAACCCTTGTTAGTTGTAATGACTAAAGAGTAAAGAGTCGTACGGAGTATTATATATTCTGTTGTCTGCTGACCAACGCCATCTCTCTCGCTTCCTGTTGTGTCTATCTTCCAGAGTTCGAGCTTTCAATCATGTTGGTCTACCAAGATTTACTCACTGGTAAATCCCCCCCCCCCTATTTATTACTACTTCAATAGATTTTCACTTTATTAATTCTCAATTTGGTCTCACATAATCGAATCAAGTCGTGCTTTGGTTCCCGATAGTTGATAGTTTGGAATTTAATCCGGTACAGGGTCTTATTTGGTCCTCAATTTTATTAAAACGTTAATTTCATAATATGTGTATCAGATTAAATTGGTGGCTAATTGCAACGATATAATAACTTTTTTTGTGAATTAGCGATGGGGTAGTTTGAAGCAGGACATTCTGGTCACTAGCAAGAGCCTTTTCCACTAGACTATTCGATTAACTCTAACGATATAATAACTTTGAGAGACAATATTTGAACTCTAACTTGATCCCGCTTTATGGACTAAATTGACATTTAACTCGTTCCTTCATTGATTTTTAGTTCCTCTTTAGTTGTCAGATTCGAGTATATCAGATCTAGACTTGACTTGACTGCGTGCGGGTGTTGAAATAATTTTGAGTATTTAGTTATCATTGAATTTTCACATCTTATATTGTAATTATCATATATATTTGAAGGTGATGAGCTCCTCTCGGACTCATTCCCATACAAGGAACTCTGCAATGGGGTGCTTTGGGAAGTTGAAGGAAAGTGGGTTGTGACTGGAGCAGTTGATGTAGACATTGGTGCCAACCCCTCTGCTGAAGATGGTGGGGAAGACGAGGGCGTCGATGACACAGCTGTCAAGGTGGTTGACATTGTCGACACATTCCGCCTTCAGGTTGACATGACAGTGTATGTTTATCTTCGATCCATCATTAGTTATAGTCGATGAGTTATGACGATACCGGTTTCATTCTATTTTCAGGAACAACCTCCTTTCGACAAGAAGCAGTTTGTTGGATACATCAAGAAGTACATTAAGGCCTTGACACCAAAACTCGAAGCTGAGAAGCAAGAGGAGTTCAAGAAGAACATTGAGGCAGCAACCAAGCTCCTGCTCTCGAAACTCAGTGACCTCCAATTGTGAGCTCTTTTGTCATTTTCCGGCTTACATTCTTGACGTTGTTAATTTTCTTAGTTGTGTATTATCAATGGTACTAGCTATTTCACCTTGTTGGCCTGAATATCAAATAATGTTGTGCTGGTGCAGTTTTGTTGGAGAGAGCATGCACGATGACAGCACCATGGTGTTTGCATACTACAAGGAAGGCGCGACTGATCCGACTTTCATTTACTTTGCCCATGGTTTAAAGGAGATCAAGTGCTAGAGGATGCAAGGTTTCTTGTTTAAGGCATTATGGTTTCTGTACTTTGTCTTTCATTAATACTTGGCCGTTTTCTACTGTTCCTGTGTAACGTAATTCTTTTGTGGTACTCGCCATTATTAGCCAAAAGGTTGTAATCCGGTACTGTGTTCAAATGTTTTGAGTGTATTTTGTTTCACTATATATATGGTCGTCCTCTCTTAAATTTGATATATATATGGAGCATGTTTAGAAATACATATACTTGGAGAAATTTGGCAAAGTACCACGATTTGAGGCCCAGATTTAAATAATACCATGATATCTTTTTTAATTGGAAAATACCACATTTTTTATGCGAAATGACTATTTTACCCTTAATGAAAATTGATAGCATTAAACTAAGTTTTTTTTAAAACTAAGTTTTTTGGGTTCAAATGACTATTATAATCTATTATAATCCATTATATTACGTTGTAATTGCTTTAAATTCACAACTAACTTAAATTTGTCATGATTTATCTTTGCATTAAATTGATGTTACAAAGTTCAACCCAACAACCATTGCTTTGATATAAAAATTGGATTAATATATTAAAATTAGTACAAAACACAAATAAATATTAATTTCTTTAGAGTGTGGAGCAAATAAATTTACTAATACATTTGAAGAAGAAAAGGACCATGAAAAAGAAAAAGAAAATAAAAATGAACCATGGGAATACTAAGTTGCTAAAAAAAAGTTCATCTCCTGGACTCCATACAATCTGGTTGCATTATTTTTCTTTCTCAAATCATGCGTCAATGTCGATTGATGCTCTACTCCATGGTCCTCTTCGTTTAATAATGGACCGCTGCTACCTGCTTCGAATATATGGTATCCCTAATTCCTCCAAACGATTCTTCCCCAACTTTCCATTCAACTTGAAGCCCATGTAAACCAACTCTCAAGTCTTTTCATTGTACATTTATATCAATTGTAAATACACATAAAGTACATATATATTATAAAATGTATATTCGATTATACTTTATTATACATTGTTATAATCTATTAAACTGAAACTAGAAAACTCTAAATTGTAACTACACATAAAGTACACAACAATGAACTATAAGAAACGAGACTATATCAACATAATACCAACATAATGCTTCATTATACTTCATTATAATAAATTATACTTCATTATATTATAAGAAACGAGAATATATCAACATAATACCCCTAGGATTCGAACTTTTATTCCAAAACAACATCAATTCTTCAAATTATACACAATATATCTATATCAACATCAATTTTTGTCCAAAAAACAAAATTAAAGTACCAAAAGAACAAACTTTACACATATATCTATAATTTTTAATGCAAATTTAGCCATATTATTTTATTAAACATTGTTAGAACCATAAATTGTGCAACAAAAACTTAAGAAACGAGACTATAATAACAATGGACTATAAGAAACGAGACTATATCAACATAATACCAACATAATTCTTCATTATACTTCATTATACTATAAGAAACGAGAATATATCAACATAATAGCCCCAAGATTCAAACTTTTATTCCAAAACAACATCAATTCTTCAAATTACACACAATATATCTATATCAACATCAATTTTTGTTCAAAAAATAATATTAAAGTACCAAAAGAACAAACTTTACACATATATCTATCATTTTCAATATAAATTTAGCCACATATCCATAAAAATCTTAGGAAAGATTCAAACTTTTTAAAAAAGATTCGATCTTTTTATAAAAGATTCAAACTTTTTAGAAAAGATTCAAACTTTTGTTCAAAAACATTCAAATAACAAAAATACAATACATATAAAGTACATAACTAATCAAAATACGTGATTTTTAAATCAACTATATTGAAAAACGTGATTTTAAGTCAACTAAATTGAAAAATATTTAAACTTTTCTAAGAAAAACAAGTTTAAAGGACCAAATAAAGCATTTATAAAGAAAAGTGAAGATGACGATTCCGGTGAAGATGGTGGGCTGCGGGGCGGCGGAATGAGAGAGAGCGAGAGAGAATGAGATGAAGAAATGGAGAATGAGATGAAGAATGAGATGAAGAATGAGTTGAAGAAAGGGTGAATGAGATGAATGTATGTATAATAGATTTAATGAGGGGCAATTTAGTGACTTCACCTAACTTTTGTGGTACTTTCCAATTAAAAAAGATATCATGGTATTATTTAAATCTGGGCCTCAAATCGTGGTACTTTGCCAAATTTCTCCATATACTTGACCAAAAGAATAAAAATAAGAACATATAAATGAGCTAATTTCGTAACTAAACATGATGTCGTAATGATATTAACGTCTTATTACATAGAAAAGATTTTGCCTGGGCTTGTTAATGGAGTTCGGATGATGCACATTCTTAAATCTTTATTTGAAATTAGAAAAACGAACATTGTTGTTATGTGTAGTAGTTTTGTGTCTATTGTATTTGGTTAGAAGTGAAATAGATGATTAAGTTGGTGCATGTTCTTAAGGACGTGTAACCTAACATACGAGATGATGTATGTAACATAGAACATCATATCAAGTGTATGATATGGATTTATCGATTACTAAAATATTTCTTTTTATTTCCTCTCGTCTTCTTTGCCTAAACATCGTTAACTTTCTTCATCACCCCCACCATTACTGTCGCCACTACCCCATCACAAAGTGGCATCTTCCCCTCTCTCCTCACCACCACCATCTACACTCCTTTGAAAACCCTAACAAGTCGCCACAATTTTTTTTTCTTCTTCTTTCCAAAGACTTCATTATTAAATAAGGGGAGAGTGTTCGAATTTAGAGGGGGAGGGTGATGGTGTTGGAAAATTAAAGAATGGAGAATGAGAAGGATGGATATTTGACCTTTAAAAAAAAAATTATGCTATTTCAAAAGAAAAAAAAAAGAGTATTACGAATTATTGTGCCTCATTTTATGTCACCTTATCAAATGTTCATATTTCATGATATTATTAGATGTGGGTTCATAACCGTTACATATAAGAATTAATTTTTTATTTAGTCGATGCTCATTAAAAAAAACTATAATGATTACAATAACTCATTAATTAATTTGAATATAAATAGATGGTATACGGGATCACGGATGACAGTTATAGAAAGGGTTTTTCAGAATGTGTTCATATGGCACATGTTACCTTGTATGTTTATGTATGTTGAATTTCATTTCAATATTTAATGATTAACATGTGTCATTATAACACATTCGATATTTAATACTTAACATGTGTCCTTATGACCCTTACACAAATATAGTGAACAATCAATTACATTATAATGTATATAACGATTCATTAAAGTCAGATAATCATGTGTATTTTACCAACTACATTTTTTTAGTCAATGGTTTAATAGTTTGGTGATATATGACCTAAGTACCCAACCAAAAGTTATTGGTTCAAATCTAATTGTCTACCAATTTTTCGTATTTGTGATACAATTATATTCATATTATCATCGCTAATTCACACACAAAAAACTATATTTTCTTTTAATAAAATTGCTAATTAACAAAAAAAAATAGATAATCTAGAAGACTGATCCAAAATACTCCGTAATAGCCAAGGAGGCAAGGACTACCGAAAGTAGAAAAAACTAACCGTTAATACCTTTTGCACTTAACGTTTGACAGATAGAATACTTTATTCGAATTCTAATATGACCGTTGCAAAATCACCCATTATTTCTTTCCTCTTTTACCCCTTTCCAAATCTTTAAAGCACAAACTCTTCACTCTCTTCATCTCCATAGCAATTCTCATCAACACAAATCTTCAAGAAAAATTTATAATCACCGCTCTTCGATAACTCAAAGAATGGCATTGAGATCTCTTGATAACGCTTTACCAATTGCCCTCGAAAGGCCGAAGAAACAACCAAAAACTGCGGCAATTTCAACTCCATCTCTCAAGAATCAGCCTGAAACTGTCGTGAATGATGAAAATAAGGTCCCTTGTAATGCACTGCCTCAAACTGGTGATGCTTCTGTTGAGTATATCTCATCCGAGAATCTCAAACCCCTTACTGACCCTGAAGCCAAGATTCAAGTAATTTTTTACTGTCAATGGAAATGTTAATTTGTTAATCTTTTTGTCAATTCTAAGTTTTTGGGTTTTCAGAAATGTAATTTGGGTTGTTGTATAATTTTGATTTGATGGGTTTCTTGAAAAAAAATTAGGGGCTTATTGGAGGGTTGGAGTCAAAAGATTGGTTGATGGTTTGTGAATCTTTGAACGATGTTAGGCGATTCGCGCTATTTCACTTCACTGTCCTGCAGCCACTCTTGTAAGATTTTCTTGCTGATTAACTTCGTAACCTGAAATATGCTAATTATGATTTATTAATACGAAAGTTGAGAATTTTTTGTTGGGAATGGTTTGCTGATATGTGGGTGTGAATGAAGGGAAAAGGTGTTGCTGGTTATAGTGAAAGCAATGAAGAATCCAAGAAGTGCTCTTTGCAAGACTTCTATAATGGCTTCATCTGATATCTTCAAGGCAGCTGGTGATAACTTGCTGGAGCCTCCTAACACATCTGATTCATTTGAGCATGTGGTAAGTTAATTTGAGCATCGAATATTTGTTGATCATGTACGCTAATGATTCGTCTAAATTGAAGTCAACCTAGGTGTTTGTGTTAAACTTCGAGTTCACCTTGCCTAGTGTAACTGCGGTGGTATGTTTCGTGTTGCAGATGTTGCAGCTATTGATGAAAGCTTCTCAAGATAAAAAGTTCGTATGTGAAGAAGCAGATAAAGCCCTTAAGACATTGGTTGATTCATTGAGCCCTCTTCCATTGCTTCAGAAGCTCAGGGCTAATGTTAGCCATTCAAACATGAGGGTTAGAGCAAAAGCTGCTGTTTCAATCTCAAACTGTGTGTCCAAGATGGTATGTTTTCTATTACACATATTTTGGTTCTGATGAATAGATTGGTGTGTTTATTGTGAGCATAATAATATCTTATATACCAATTTGGATTATTTCTTTTTTGCAGGAACAAGAACACATGAAGGAATTCGGATTCGTTGAGTTGATACAAATTGCTGCCAAAATGTTGAATGATAGGCTCCCTGAGGCAAGAGAAGCAGCTAGAAAAATCATAGTTTCATTATACGATGCAGTGACGAAAGACGAAGAAGAAAAACATGAGTATTGGAAAAGCTTTTGTCTGGAAAATCTGTCAGCTATAGACGCTCAAGCTATGGTGAAAATTGTTTCCTCTTAATTAATTTACATCAATGTTTCATCAGAGGATAGTAGAAAAATATGGTAGTGCAAGAAACTAGATTGTTGATGTATTTTCCAGCTCTTATGGAAGATGGATATATAAATGATATCGTTTACATCTTTATGTACTCAATGTGAAGGACATATATATGATGAGAATATGGTTTATTTTTTTGATTAAGTTCATGTTTTGTTCATTCAATGTTGTTCGATTGATATTATGTCAACTCTTGGTACAATTGTATGTTGTTCTACTGTGAATCAAGCCGTTTGACGAGGAGAGAAAGGATGGAGACTGTGATTGGAACATATTATTGTAGTCGTAACAAAATTTGTAGCGTATTCTGATGCGAGCTTGTTAGCTCCAGGTATGTGTCCAGTTTCCTTAGTTGAGACCAACTTGTTTGAAGGGGATGGAAATGTAGAAACATTGCTCCCAGAAGGGAGAATACTGACGATCCCAATTACTTCTCATGTTTCTAAACCATTTTTTTAGTCAGAGATCGCTTATGTGCTTAGTGCTAAAAATGCTTTTAAGAGCTTACTCTTTAATATGAAATGTTCTCCTCTACTGATATACCTAAGAGAAGGGGATGCAATTGAAGTTCTCTGTTCGAAGAAATGAAAGAATGTCGCAACAAGATGAGGGGGCAGATTTCTATCAGGACAATCAGCTTCAGATTGTCAAGCTGACCCTTGTTTCCCATTGCCAAAACAATTTTCAGAGGTAATGTTTGGCACTTGGCAGTCCAGTCTAGTGGTACACAATGAAACATAAACGATAGATTTCATTATTTGCTTCCAATGAATCTATATTTCTATGCTTAATTATATTCGTTAATCACAGTCTACAAATCCAGTCCATTTTTTGAAAATCTTTGGCATGTCATCTAGATGAACAATGTAGAAAAGGATCATCAACACATATTTAAAGCCAAACCAACCAAGCCATGCTTTTATTACACTAAGTGGGATCGGCTTCAAGTGCATAAGAGTCGGCATAATGGGGAAAGAAGAAAAAATACAGTACCTAGGAGCAACCCCCCAATGCAACCTCACTAACACAAGTTATATAAAAGTTGCTTCAATTATGTATATAGACCTCTTAGACTTGCTCTAGCCAAGCAATGAAATGATACACTTATGTGCTAGCCAAGCGATGAAATGATACACTTATTCTACCTCCATCATTCATGCATCTTCCTTAAAGGGGTTGGAGCTCTATCTCAGAAATTTGCGGCAGTTGTTGGAAGTAATCCGATCCTTCTTCCACCTAAGAAAGAATATTATCAAATACCAGGGTGAATGTAGTTCTCATTTTTGTGAATGTACAGATACATTAGTCTTTCATATTTGTGGAACCAGATCATCATGTTTACAAGCTTTTATAAGATGCTGCTTTTTCGCTAGTGAACAATTGATCAGACTCGGTAGTCCTGACTCATGAATTAGTTAGGCTGTTGTTAGATTATATAAGTTATGGAATATTCACAGTAGTATATAGGTAACTCGATTCAGTATCTATTCTATGCATTCCATCAATGTACCTGTTGCAACAGCTGAGATGGTTGATCTTGAGCTACAGGATAGGTCTGTGCTTGAGACATCCGATAATAGGGTTCTTTTAGATCAAACTTTCCAGTAGATGTCTGGAGAACTTCCGCAAGGTCCGCTCCAGGACCCCAGGTTTTAGCTAGTTCAAATTTGATTAATGACAAGTTAACGAAAGGTTCGAGCGTGGAGACTTAGAAGATTATTGGAGGCCGACACTAACCTGACAGCGTAAGGTTAAGTGTGTAACTTTGAGCTTTATGGGCAACCATGTGAAGTCGACCAGTTATTTCTTGACCGGACGTAACATAAATTGGCTGACATAATACACAGCGTAACTGGTACCAGTGAGTAGTAGGTGCACCAGGAGCAGTTGTCAGCCATCTTTGCACAGTACTGTTCTTAAGATAATACTACATTAAATGCCAACAAATAGAGCACACAAAAAGACAGGGAGATGGAAAGATCGTTACAAGCTTACCTTCCATCAAACAATACATCAAACCAACAAGCTAGCCCATGAATTCTGGTACCAACAGAAGCTACAAATTTCAGTGGTATGTCAATTTCATACAATTCTTCTTCCTATAAATAGAATGGGAGAGAATCAATCAGTGCCCCGCCAAACCATATCAAACCTTGACTAAAAAAACACACGAAATACTAAAGAGATAAATGGAAGTAACTGAATCTGACGGTATCGACAAAATAATTACTTCCAAATTTTTCCTTCAACAGATTTCAATAATGTGAGCTGCAGACTTCAACAGAATGAAATAATATGACACTGAGTCTAGGATGCTACCGAAACCATATTCCTGTAAATATAATTTATCTAGTTGAGATGCTGTAATATCTAAATCTTACATGGTGACCAACATGGACATGGTAAAAAATGTTCGCTTATGCAAAATATTATATTATTTGTTGTAAAATGTACATCCTAGAAGGAAGGCCAAGTGTTTTAATAGACTCATCTAAGCGAGTCACTAACCTTGCACTGAAGAACTTAAAGACAGCCATTGAAATTGGAACTAATGTATTCTATGGCTTTTTACTTACCATATGCCTTAAGAAAAACAATGTAGATAACAAAAAGTAGTATAGTGGTCTAGTACCTTTATAGAAGTGAAGTTTATCACATGTGACATTGCCGGGGACACCAATAACCGTGGATCAAAAGCATCGACAACAGGCTGTTCACAACAACACATAACATAAGAGAAAAGCAGAAAAATATCAAAACAGAAAAGCCCAATGGAGTGTGGTCCAATCTAGAAGGAAGTAACATAACATCATGTGTATAAGCAACTGGATACAAGTTGCCACAACTTCACAGGAATAACAAATTAGTGTCAGTATTGCACTCTCAATTGTCAAAGGGTGATCCAAGATACTAGTTAGGTTTTCTGGCAATAGAAAATACTTGATTTTCAGAAACTTAAATGGTAAATTTACACCTCAATATATTATTTTACTATCCATTCAAATGGGAAACTAATTTTCTGGACCCTTAAATGCACAAATCCAATAGAATCATCACATATATATTCAGATTACAAGGTTCTCACCAATAGCTGGCCAGGACAGGACAAAAATAGATCATAACATGATAGCATTAATCAACTATCATTTAATCATGACCCATGATGCCAACCAAGTGTAAATGCATCCCAGAATATACTAGCTGTTTGCAGATCGGCATGGGGAAGGGATGGCATGTACCTGCGTAAAATATCCTTGGAATGCGGTTCCATGTAAGGATGTCAAATTAACCCCAAAATAGTTCTGCTGCTGCCAAAATAAAGCCTGTATAACAAAGTGAAATTTGGAGTGTTGTCAATTTAATTGCGGCTTGGAGAAGGGAAGTATATAGGATAATAAAAGGTAACAAAAGAAGGAAATAGATTTTAAAGAATCATCTCAACTTGTAAAGGAAGAAGAAAGAATGCATTAATAGGCAAGTGCTACAAATAAAATGAGCTTAAGCATCTCGATAAGGCATAATTTTGTAGTAGTTCCCTGCCCCCAAAATTTTTCAATGTTTTCCAATAGAAAATCAGCTTAGCTTTGGCATAAACTATGGTACTCACGACTCACATTGCCAACAACAAAGACACTCAAATGGCTAGGTTTTGTACAGAGATTAGTACTTTCCCTATAGAATGGAGCCCAAGATTGTCATACTATTGCGGATACATAATTAAGAAGATGCCCCTACCCCCCAAAAGAACGATAATAATAGATTAAGTAAATTAAACAAAAATTAAGTTAGCAAACAACATCAAAAGAGGACCTAATACAATCATGTTTACCTTGCTTGCAATTTCGACATACAAATATTCATCAGAGAATGGTGCCATGTGGATTCTACAAAACCAAACAAAGTTCATAAGCATAAACTTTGTAACATTAAATATGACCAAAGATGTCGAGAATAGTAAAAAATTGAAGTGCGAAGGCTGAATCAATACAAGGTACTGCAGAAGAAACAAAGATGAAAGACGAACGTAGAGTGGCTGGATAAAAAAGCCATGTTATAGAATTCGGATCCAACCCTCATCCTCAACATTTGGAGAAGAGAGAACAAAATGTGTCAATTACCTTCCCAATGTAGGAAACATTTTCCCACTTGGAACAAGGAACCGGTCTCTTGCAATGACATAGGACTCTAGCATTCTCTCATTCACCAGCAAAGTGCCTGCAGGTGGGGGATTCTATTCGTCAATTAATTCGTAAGTATTATACTCTCAACAATGAGAACAATACACAGCTAAGCATCAAGGATCCCAAGCTTGAACAGTTTCAATAAAAGAGTATGCCACGAAACACCAAATAAAGTGTCCCAAACATGTACCCAATTGTCCTTCCATATATCCTAGTTACTCATTGGCTCAGAGATCAATATATCAGCTTGCTCATTACCCAATGGCCAATAATAGGGAAGGATTGCACCTACCACAAACAATCAGCCATAATAAGGAAGAACTGCAATTATCATAATTAATCAGCTTACCCATTGGCTCAGAGATTAAAATATCAGCTTGCTCAGGTAATTTAACTTCCTCAACTTTACCCTTTATAACCTAGACAACAGCAATGAAGGCCACATAACATGTGAATCAGATTGTTATAAAGAAAGTCAAAAGAATTTGAATAGCAAAAGAGGCATCTACCGTAATTCTTTGAGCAAGCTCTGGATTTCCATCAACAAGTTTCCTGGCATATTCAGCCATTTCAGACGCTTCTACAGCATAAACATGTTTTGCACCAGCCTGTGCAACAGAGGAAAGTATCAGTAGCCGCAATAAAGAAACACAGATACACAAATATATTAAGAGGACTGATATAATGTACCATGATAAAACATGCAACAAAATACGCCCACCTGAGCAGCAAACAATGACAAAATTCCACTACCAGCACCAACATCAACCACTATACGACCAGCAAAATCTATTCGATTCTCAATAACAGCAGCATAATAGGTTCCTGTAACATGTTAATTGAATTTCACCAGTATTAGTATTCCCTTCTGCTCCAACCATAAAGTAACTCCAGGTGAAGAAAAAAGATATGGGACCAAGTTCCCAACATGACAAGTTGAAAATATGACCTGTTCTGACATAATCCTGCATCATGTTTTGCTGATGTAAGAGCTGGCCATAATAATGGAAGTACATCTCAGCAGAGGATGGTTCTATTTTGCTATCAAATTTACTGGCAGCATCTGATACCGTACCATTTGATAGTTTTGATTCTGCGAAACAAAAATGGAATAAGGGTGTAACCCAATGACTGCTGTATTTTAGTCATAGAATTGCCATGCTATCGTGTGACTGTGAACTTCCAGGTCTAAGCATAATACTACAATAAGAAAATTGAAATGTCACCAATCACTACGGCATTGAGAATGTTATGATCTCTCTGTCCCTAGAATTTCTTTTCCATATGTCATTCAAACACACGAGAAGATATGCTCATAAATCATAATATAACTTCTGGTCATGCAAAACATGCAGAGATCAATAGTGGTCATAAATTCTATAACTGATTCTCTCTTAGTCTCAATTCCTTGTCCGTTTTCATCCACTTCGCAACAGCACCCACGTTAGTATCCATGCTTAGAAGAAAACTATTGGAGTTAAGACAAACAAGATTACTTAACAGAAAAACATGCTACAATTTCCAATGGTCAATGTGTTTTTAACATAGCTAAGAATCAATGAAAGACGGACCTGGAGATCCCCTTTCGTTTTTCCACTGTTCAAATGCATAGTGGAAGGCCCCACTTTCTTCCTCCTCCATAAATTGAATGATGACCCCACTTGAATAAATTTCCTGATTTAAACACAAAATTGACAACATGCATACATCTTATTCAACACCAAATTTTGAATAAGAAAGTGCATATAGCACGTAAATGTATGACGTATAAAACTGATATTGTTGGCTCCAAAATCAACTGATCAGACAACTCAGTAATAGTAGAATATGCCTGGTTTCTGAATTTATATTCCGATTATATGGACGCACCAGTGATGAAAGCTCGGAATCATCAGAGACTGAGAAGTTTTTTGCATGGATCAATTATGTCCTTTGCTTAAACATAGTTTTCATTTCTATATTTCAGGTCTACAGTAATTTAACTGAATATAAATGCAAATGACCTAGTCTATCCACATCTTTCAAATGAGACACAATTTTCATGACCAAAGTATTTAAGTATATAATTCATACCTCTTCATTGGTTTCTGTCGGCTCAGACATGCATACTGATTGAATAGGACCCAATTTTAGCAGCTGAAAGACAGGAAAGACCAAGAATTCAAAGTCGTGAAAAAATAGATATGCAATTTATTGTTTCAGAATTATTATCATGGAAGTCCATCCTAGGCAGAGGTAACTTTAGTACTTCTTTCTCATTTCAGCATCGAGGCTACCTCTAATAGCAAAAAATTATTACTAACTTTTAACAAATGAGACAATGAAAATCCAATCGAGCTAGTGATCCACATTGGCCAAAAAATGGATTATAAGCCACAAAGCAACAAAACGTTGAACATCTCTATTATAAACACATCAAAATCTGACCCTTAATAATATTAACAGGTCCATCAACAGCTAAACTACTGTGGAATGTACATAAGAACTTCTTTAATTATATTTAGCTAGTTTATAGTTTATACTAAGCTGGACTTTGAAATGTCAGTATGGCGATACCCATTCTACAGTAAAACTTACTCGTTCAATCTCATAAAGAATGTCCAGATTTGACGATTTCCAATTGGGAACGCAAATATTTCTTTATATGGTGACTACTTATTAAAAAACATCGAATGCTAATATTTTAACGTAATTTACTATTAACATGACAATTCCAGATCCAATTAAGTTATGTTTCTCAAGGCCACAAAGTTCGTTAATTGTAATCATCAAAAATCAATTAACGAACTTTGAATAAATTAATAAATACTACCTCCATTTGAATTTGACTGGCAGTTTCGAAATAACAATAACAAAAACTCAACTTGATCCGCATTCGATGTTAATTAAATATCTTGTTATTAACATGCAACAACACAACTGTTTAGTGTACACTATCAATTTTTAAGATGAGTAATTCGTCTTATATCAATACAACCTCGAACTTTTTCTTGAATAAAAAACTTAACAATTCTACTAACTTCTCAACATTTAACTAAATTGAATAATTTTAACCAAATCTTCATAACATTAAATAAATATTTCTATGAAAAAATATACCCTGGAATCTTGGAGAATAAAGTTGATATCTTTGTTAGCTTCAGAGTCGATTACGAACCGGAGCTTATTCACACCAGAATCTTCGCTAAACCTAGCAACCACTGGAGATGACGATTGCTGACGTCGAGAGAATGATGACGTCAGCTCGGAAACAAACTCCACGTGGAACACTTGTTGCTTCTTAGACTTACAAATATCGTGATTCTCCATTTATTGAGCTTAATGAATTTGGAATTTATTGGATTTGATATATGAGAAGGAGATGGAATCAGGGTGCACGTAAAGAGGGAAGCGGCGGAATAGGAGAGGAGAGTGGAAGCGCCGCCGAATTTAGTAAGGGGGAGTGCTAGTGGTGGAGTTCAAAGTTCAAACTGTAGCTCAGCTCATGGCTACCTATTTTGTGTACTGTGTAATTGTTTTCTATTGGATTTTATTTATGGTATACGGATATGATCATTTAATTCCTTCCGCTATATTGGGCAACACTATACACACACCCAAATAGTGAATTACTATTGCTGGAAATTACTATTTTGCCCCCCGACTTAACTTCCTCAACTACTACACTTTCAAATAGGGGGGCAGAATGGTAAATTCAAGCTACAGTAACCCACTATTTGGGTGTGTATATAACAGATCAGCGCTATATTTCTATAAATTTATCATCGAATATTATAATCTGTATTGTTATGTAACAAGTCGTTTGATCAAATTTATATAAAATAATGTATGATATTATTAAAATTTGTTTATAAAGATTTATTGAAATTGTTATCATTTGCGAGAATGCAAGACTACAAGCATTTACAAAAATGTCATGTTTGGATTTAGTTATGTGGGTCTTCGAGACGTTTTGAATTGTAAAAGATGGAAATATCATTGAAATTAACTTTTTTTTAATTTAGCTTGAAGACATTATTAACGTTAAAGTCAATCTTTAATGAGTTCTCTTCCAAATTGTGATTCCAAGTAGTTTGGTGTTAAAAAGAACTTTAATTGTAGATTCGATTAAATATTGATTCAGTTTAATTTGTGTTGTAGCATAAATCCGAATACTTGTTCATACTTGGAATTTACTTACGGTTTTCTTAATTTATTCAAACAAGTAAAATAAGATTCTCGAGGTGAACTAATTGATCCGAATAGACTAACAATTTTCCAAAAGTTGGACCCGCTTGCAAACCCAAGTGGCCAAGACTAAGAGTTAGTACCAGTTGGGACTTGGGCAGACGGGCACCCGCTAGTCACTGGTTGGGCTTGGGCTTTTGAACCCAGTTTGGGTTGGAAGAAGTCCGAGTACTTAAAGTAGGGTTTACTTACTCTATTTCATCAACTCCTGCTAATTGACCCCTCATCCTCGATCGAGCAGTTTCAGGTACACCCCCTTCAACTTCTATTTTTCGATCTCAAGTTCAATTTAATTCAATTGTACGCATCTTTATAATCACATGTCTGAATTGATTATTGAATATTTAAATTTTACAGTCAATTGTTTTGTCTACATTGAATGGAGTTCACTATTGATATGATAATTTTGATTGGAATAAAAGTTTATATGTATGCATTAAGGTTACAAATTTTCGTAGTTTTGATAATTGGAAATCAACTTGACAACAGTTTGAGAAGAGATGTAGTGTAAGTTTGTAGTTTGTTAGGTGTAGGCTATTCCGAAAATTCAGCTTCAGAAGATTAGTAGTAACTCAATATTTTACCTAAAGAGATGTTATTAGGATAAGTGAATCCATAGAGTAGTTTGGAACGAAACAAGCACCTTCGATTGTATTAGTATAAGATGTTAACTCATCATATAATTGTAAAATCTCTAGGAAGAAAAAATAAAGTTTTCACATGCAAGCAAAAGTTGTATACCAGTTGGTTACAGCGTTACGGAAGTTGTTATGTTCTTCTTTGCAAGCATGGTACTCAGTTTTGAGTTTGTTTCATTCATCATTCATGATTTTATTGAATTTCTGATTCAGGTTCGAAGGGTTAGATTAGCAAAAAGAGTTGAATTCTACTGCCCAGGATGCAGAATGAAGAGGGTCAGAACACGGAACTTTATATTCCAAGGAAATGGTAAATAGAAAAACGGATCTTATGAGCAAATTTTTAGTTATTAACTAGGTCAAAGCTAAAGTTTGTTTTGATGATGGTTTTCCAGTTCTGCAACCAATAGGTTGATTACATCAAAGGACCATGCTTCAGTGCAGATTAATGTTGGGCATCTAGACGAGAGAGGAGTTTATACTGGAACTTTCTCCACCTTCGCTCTTTGCGGTTATATCCGTGCACAGGTTTGTTCATCTCAACCAATTACATGTCATTCTAATTTACAAATTTCAATTTCTTGCTGAATGATGTGAAGATAATGTCATATTCTCTGTGTAGCTTCTTGTTTATTTATGCCCCGGTAGAACTATTTCCTTCTTCTCTATTTGACTCTAGTACCTTGCCAAATTAGGGTGATGCTGACAGTGCCTTGGACCGTCTTTGGCAAAAGAAGAAGACTGAGGTGCGACAACATTGAATGAGAGCATAGGTTGTTCCTGTTGGACCTGTATGCTTGATGACGTGGTGTTTAATATTAGAATACTTTTCCAGCTGTTATGTGAGCTATGAATATAGTGATGATTTTATATATTTTCAGTACTATGTTGTTTCAGTAGTTGAGCACTCTGCTGCTCTTCTTGTGGCACTATACACATTTGCTGCATGGCAACCTTCATTGTGACTTTTTTGGCTTAATTCCATAATGAAAACACTCTTTGTGAAACAACTTTCTTGTATTGCGATTTGCGAACCATCAGCAAATGAAGCTTACATTAGCTCCGTTGTATTTGTGAGTTGCTTATACAAGATAAATTCATATATATAATGTGCCTGGTGTGAGGCATTTCTGTGTACTCAGATGCCAGTTTTGCGGCTGGATTTTGAAAGACGAGCCTTATACTAATTCACTGTTATCGCCTGTGGGAATATAACTTGTTGCTCTCTATGTTCTGCGCCTTGTAATGAACTAAAGCATAAATGCAGGCTTACCGATTGTAAGTGTTTATCCTTGTTCATTAACCTGTAACTCATGAAGTGTCGTACATGATGATGATATGTGATAACCTCACGGGTTGCCCCAGTGGTTAGGGTGTATGCAGATTGCTCCAATTGACATGGGTTCGAACCGCGCTAGCGGTAGTTTGGGAGTTTTATCCCAAGTTAAGTGCGCAGCGTAGACAGGCCTCCATACACTCTGGTCCTGGTGATCGTACAGTGATTTACTCCCTTTCAAGCTGTGGGTTCGGCGTGAGGGGGCGCTTAATGTGAGCGAGATCACATTTTGCTCCAATGATGATGATATGTGCAAACTCCATATGAGAATACTAGTGATACATTAGCAATTACCTTCTGTCAATAGGTGAAATTCAGGTATAAGGGAAGGGTTCATCATGTATAGAAACTCATTCTTCAAAATCATATTTATTATTTGGTCCTCGACTCCTCGAGTATTAGTTGCGGTGGCCTGGCCTGGTTTATCTTAGAGCGGAATACACTGATATTTATCGACATACATGTCTTACGGTCTGTTTTGGGTTATTAGGTGCAATGGAGGAGCCATGACTTACGTTTTTTATGCAAACTAGCAAACTAAGTTGACTGCTAAGACCAATTGACAACAAAGCGCATCTGGTGTAGTGGTATCATAGTACCCTCCCACGGTACTGACCGGGGTTCGATTCCCCGGATGCGCAATACAATGTTCTTTTTGCCCAGGCTTTGGAATTTTGCTGTTACTTATCAGGAATTCAGGATTCATAACTCTCATCTACAACGTCAAGTTAGTTCTAGGCCTGTACTCAGTAGCCAAATTGTGATGGATGACGGTGATCTTAACCTATGACACTATGAACACAAAACATGTCCTAGAATTGCCAAGTATTGACTTATAGGAGTTTGTCCTAGAATCCTCTGTACTCTCCTCTCTGGGTTCTGGAATCTCCCCCTCTTCTCTGTTATTGTCTTCTTTCTCTCTTGTCAACTCTTATGCTAACGTTAGAATCCGTGGTGACTCTATCGTGCTTATAGAGTTCATCTGGCTCTCTATGCACCTTGATTTTAACCAATAATATATAATTAGTTACAATTTATAACTATGAATCTATAGTAAGGGACATTGTATATATATATATATATGTACATTATTAAGGATCACTTTGATACAAATAATGGACATACTCAAACTAGCACACTTACAAGTTACAAGATGACTTAAATTACAATAAAAGAAAAAGAAACTAGACTCAATACCAGAATAATCATCAAAAATCAAAGTCCATATCACCAAAGCCTCCATCTGTAAGCATATCACCAATCAACAACCCGCCAAGTGCTCCTCCAAGCAATCCAGCGCCCATGCCAAGTCCTGAGCTACCGTTCTTCTTTGGCGGTTTTTTCCCTGGTGGTGCGTATCCATATCCTGGTTGTGGTGGGGGGTAACCATACCCCGGTGGTGGGGGAGGATACCCTCCATAAGATGGTTGCTGTGGGTACCCATACCCTGCATATTGTGGTGGAGGAGGAGGATGGTATCCTCCTTGTTGTGGTGGATGGGGATATCCTCCTTGTGCTGGGGGATATCCTGCTGGAGGATATCCTTCTGCATGTGAAGGATATCCTTCCTCCGAGTGTTTAGGTGGTGGCGGAGGATATCCTTCTGCATGTGGAGGGGGCGGGTAAAATCCTCCACCTGTTGTGACAGGTGCAGGGGGTGGATACACGGGTGGATATGCGGGTGCAGAAGGTGGATAGGCAGAGCTAGAAGCTACAACATGAGGCGGAGGATATGCTATGGAGTGCTGATCCTCTGACTTTTTTAGTTTGTCCCCAAACTGATAAGCAAAATCGATGGAGCCCTTCGGCTTTCCATCAGGTTTCCTGACTTGATAACTGACAAATTGCTTCTTGCCATCAATTGCTTCAGGAGACTGAAGCAGTTCTCTCATGGGTACATGTACTTCCCCGATATCTTTGTCTCCGAGGGCGCGCTCACATTTGACCGTGAAGACAATAGCAAGGTGGTTCTTCCAAGCTGCAGCTTCGTCTATGACGAATTCAGCTTGGTAATTCCAGGTGGGGTTGGCGCCTCCATCTACGTCCACGGGTGTCTTGATCTTCTGCTTTGAGTTGCTGCCTTTGATGGAGACGATGATGTACACATCCATCTTGCCAATAAGATTCACTTTGTTGAGGTTTTTGGCTGACAAAACGGTGACCGTCAACGCACGTTGCTCCATCTTGACCACCAATTATGCACACAAAAGTAGACTGCTAATCAACAGTTTTGAGGAGAAAATGATTCATAAGGGAGAAGATTGAGGCCAAAATGATCATGAACCAGTAATCTTAAAGGCGTGGAACAAGAATGCAAGTCAACTATGACGCAGTCCTGCGGTGACTTGCATGTTGGGACATAATTGTAAGGCTGGCGATATTGTCAGAGCAATTTTGATTCTGCCAGAGCAAAATTTGAACATGTACCTATTTTAACCTTTCAAGTCAACTATTCTATTCATCACTAGTATTTACTATTTAATAATTTATTACAAGTAGGGATAATTTTGAAAATCAGCAATAAATGAACACATACATTTCATATTTTAAATATATGCATCTTTAATGTTAATAAATCATTATTATTGCTCTCTTGGTCAACTATAAATTAAGGTTGGCGATATTGCTAGAGCAATTTTGATTCTGCCAAAGTAAAATTTGAGCATCTCCCTATTACAAGATTTCAAATAAACTATTCCATTTTAGCATAAGTAGTTACTATTTAATATTTTCTTTCAATTAGAATTAATTTTGAAAATCAATAATATCCTTAATATGCATTATTACTACAACTATTTAACATGTATATTGAACAAATATATTTTAAGATTACCTTTTCTTCTTTCATTGTTAACTTTCGTGTATAAAAAAGTTACAAACTACTGTGTACACCTCTTTCTTTTCAATCGATATTGAAAAATCTTACATATTAATATTTACTACCTTTTATTTTCAATTCAAATAAAAATTATTTTGCAAATTATTTCCTTCAGTAATAATTAATTTATAGTTGACCAAGCGAGCAATAATGATGATTTACTAATATTATGGATGCATGTATTTACAATATGGAATGTGTTTATTTATTGTTTATTTTCAAAATTAGCTCTAATTGTAAGAAAATATTAAATAGTATTAAATACTAATGATAAAATTAAATAGTTGACTTGAAAGGTTAAAATAGAAAAATGCTCCTACTTTGCTCTGGTAGAATCAAAATTGCTCTGGCAATATCGCCAGCCTAATTGTAATTGTATCTCATTTATCGAAAGTCGAGACTTAGTTCCTAGAAGTTGAATAGTGCACTTGATCAAATTATTAATAAAATCGTAATTCTAAAAAAATATGTTATGTTAAACTACAATTGATATATACAAATCTTATTTAAATAAGGATTGCTTGTACAACACATGATATTTATGTAATACTCTGGACTGTTAGTACTAAGTCTTGAATTTTGACAAACTCCTAAAATTATTTTTGCAATAATTTCTACTAACTTACTTAATAACTTAGAGCATTTGCACCAGCTTATCTAAACAAATTCTCTAAAATCAACTTTAACTTTTATATAATTTCAAATTCTTTATTTTATTAATTACAATACTTATATCAATTAATGTCAAGAAAAAAAATTGAGAATATATAAACATAAGATATTTTATGTAATATTTGAGGAAAATTTTTTAGATAGAAAATCTGATATGACATGTGATCGGAATATTCTCCGTCAACATAATGCATTATTAAGCCACTAGTAGTACTATATCAATAGGAGTATAGTTGTATATGTTTGACTTTGTAAATTAAGACCACCGGGTGTAAAATGAGGTGCAACCGTGCAAGTGGCCAAGTTGGGATTAAATGAGTTTTGACAAAGGCAGCAGGGGAGTAATATTTGGGGATCAAATTTGGAGATTAAATTTTGATACCGGATGAAATGGGGTTTAAACTTACTTTTTGGCTCACTTGTGGGACCCGCGAGTGTGGTTTGATAATCTTTTTCACCCTTAATTATTAAATGTATTATTTGACCAATAATTAATCAAAATAAAAATTTAAAAAGTATATCATTATTTTTTATTTCTTGAGATCTATAAATAGAGTATAGGTTTGTTTCATTTGGACAAAAAAAGAAACAAAAATAAAGTGATATGGAAGGGAGAGAAAGTGAATAAAACCTTGAATAATACCCTGCTGTGGAAATTGAGTGCAAAGGAGGGTGCAAATGGGTGTTAAGCCGATGTGGCACTAGATAAAACTCATATATTTAATCTCCTGCTGTGGATGGTCTAATGATGGCATGTATTATTTAACTAGATCAAGTGAAGAGGTCAGCATTAGAAGTTAATAACGTCTAATAGACTAGAAACGTTCCATCAATATATATTGAATTGGTAAAAAAGAATAGTCAACGGAATACGCTATTGCAAAGTCGTTTCCGTTGGTCATCTAGAAAGCACAAAATATCATTTTCCACCCTTCAAGATTTTTCAACAATAATAACTGGCATGTAATATGTGAACAAACTATGTGACATTTGAAAATTAGCATTTTATCATTTCAAATCAATAATTCTTCTATGCTTTTATAATGGAAAACTCGCAGCAGCTAATATAATTCTTCCACGCTAATTACATGCTTTTGTATGTAAAACCCGTAATCGCTAATATAATTCTTCCACGCTAACTATGTGAACACTTACCAGTTACCACCCCCCCCCCCCTACAAGCCACAAATCTGACTATACATTGTTCACTTATTCTACTACTATACTATGATAGTATGAGTCATCATCTCTTCTGGAAGTTAAATGCCTTGATTGAGTAAGCAAAGATGAAGCCAAAGACAATGGTGATTCCTGTTATAATGATTGCAACATACCCCAAGAAATCATGATGGTATCCAAAGTATTCTCTCACAAACTGTTCCACTGTTTCATTTGTATCTAGTTTTTCCTTCACATCTCCATATTGAGACACAATTAGTCCATACAGTGTCCAGGAGATTGGGCATATGTAATAATACCAACTCCACCAAATTGGCATTCTCTGTCAAATTTATAAATCAAATACTTAGCGACCAGCGATAAACTCATGATATCGAAATTGATGCTAGCGAAGATACAGGGGTATGAAATGGATTGAGTACTCACTGTTTTGGGAACGATAAATCCTGAAAAGAGATTCCATAGTCCAAAGAATGCTGTGGAGATTATAGCGGCGATGTTGTGGTTTGGAGTAATGGCAACTGTCATCATTCCGTAGAATGTGTGGTACAACAAGGTGAAAAACATGAAGAAGAGGTACCAAAAGAACTTGACAACGTTCCACTCGAACCCAATCATCGAGTACACTATCACTCCGTAGATGATTGTTTGAATGAAAGTGTAGGGGATCTCTATCATAACCTGCAGTGAGAATGAGAAACGCTTAGCGGATAGTGTACAACTTGTTTCTGTGTGATTTACACATTGCAAACATATTACCTGTCCGAATGCATATGGCAAAGCCGAATACATCCCAGCAGCGCGTTCTCTGTAGAAGACTATCCTCTCAATAGCAACAACCGGTTGCACAGTTGTTGCATTTTGAAATCCAAGAAATATAATGGCAATATACATGGAACCCATTGAGTTGAACAAATCTTGCGGACGTTTCCTGTAGTAGATAGTAAAATATAATATCTTTATATCGTCCAAATCAAGCCTTATTGTTTTTTGTAATTTTCTTGGAAATGGATTTTAATTTTTAGTCAATTAATTATATACCTATCAGAGCCGATACCCCAAAATATTGTCCCAAACATGAAAGCTGCGAACATTGTGAAAAGAAGTCGGACTGCTGTGTATAAGGGATTACGCCAATACGACCAATGCTGCTTCCAGAGGCAAGCCATACACTGAGTGAAGAATGACTGAGTATACTGTGTAGGGAAGTAGAGATCCTTCGAACCTGGTGCTGGATGGCTTAGTTCCTTCACCAATTCCTTGTTTCTCCTATAGATTGATCTCTCAGTTATAATCAGAAACAACAAGAAATTATCAAGTTTACGTATTGAGCTAGATATATATAGCGCGTTTATGACAAGTAAATGCATCAAACTCAGAAAAAGATGGCCTTCCAGTAAAGAGATGTATCTTATCATAAGTAGTCTCACCCATATAGTTCGGAGCTCTTGTAAAGCTCTGCAAAATCAACACCCAGAGATACCTCTTGTGCTACTGAAGTTACCTCCAGCATCCAAGTTGCCGGATTGTAGCCTTCTTTAATCTTCGGGACTCCATTAATGCCCTAAGATTATTCATTCCATATTATCTATATAATTCATATATCTAGTGCATTTTAAGAAAAGATCCAAAGCTTCTGAATTGTTACCTCAAAATATGTGATAAGCTGAAAGGAATGTCGCCCTAATGGACCAACATATATTTCTTCACCTCCCCGTTTTAGGAAAAGTAACTGTTCAAGAATTACTAGTAGTTAATATATGGCCATAATAACTACAAATTTTCTAGACCTTATCAAAACTTAGGAACAAAATTGCGGTGATTACTGATGATTTCGGTGTCCACATATTACCTCATCAAAAGCATCAAAGATGTCAATGCTTGGCTGATGGATGGTGCACACCACAGTTCGACCAGTATCAACAGTATTTCTCACTGTCCTCATCACAATTGCAGCAGCCCTCGCATCAAGCCCTGAAGTCGGCTCATCCATGAATATGATAGATGGATTGGCCACCAGCTCAACGGCTATGGTTAGTCTCTTGCGTTGCTCAATGGATAGACCATTCACTCCAGGCAATCCAACAAGTGCATCCTTCAGTGGGGTTAGCTCCACAAGCTTCATAACTTCTTCTACAAATGCCTGCATGCGTCATGCAGTTAGAATAAAATTATATTTAGGAGTATATAGAAAGAGTAACTAAGCAGTACGTTTCTTGTTGCAGAATTGACTTCAGGAGGCAACCGGAGCCAGGCAGAATATTGCAAGGACTCGAGAACAGTTACATGAGGCGAATGAATGTCAGTTTGTTCACAGTATCCTGCTATACGTGCAAATGTTTGTTGATTCTTTGGGTACCCGGATATTGAAATACTTCCTTTAATGTACCCTCCAGTTTTCCTTCCAGCCAACACATCCATTAGAGTGGTCTTACCAGCACCACTAACACCCATCAGAGCTGTCAAAACCCCAGGCCTGAAAGCTCCACTAACACCTTTCAAGAGTTCAAGCCGATCCTCTGATATACCTTGAACTCTCATTTCCTGCACATGCATGCACCAACTTACTATTCTGTTATAATGCTTCATATAAGGGACTAAACAGGCCACGTGTGAAATTGTGGACGAAACTAGAGGGCTAGGCATGATTATTAAGGGAAATATGTACATCCAAGGTTGATCGTTACCTGTGGCATATCCACTGAATATCTAATCTCATCAAAAGCTATTGAAAGGGGTACAAAGGGCAGAACCATCCCACTATTCTTGTTAGCGAATGCAGTAGTACTTATCTGGACTCCGCTCCCTGATGGACAAACTAACATAAATTAGAATCTTTTTTATTGGCTGGGGTGGCGTGTTTCTAATGATGTAAATATACATCAATAACGAACCAGGATTATTTCCCTTTGATGATAGTTCAACAGTCTGGTCAGTTTTATAGGACTTCCCTCGCAGGGTTTCTGCAGATATGATAGGCCGATCCTTTCCAGGTGCTGCATCAAATTTACACATTAATTTTATCATTTAGAATCCACAATCTGATTATTTCAGTAAGTAATTATCAAGAAGATAACAGTTTCAAACATCCTAATTGGCATAGCGGTTGCTGCACATATCTTGGTTTAATTCAGTTTCTCAGGGGAAGGAGTTACGTTATTGGAAAAAACAAGTAGATAAACATAAGATGTACTTACGGTTCAGATAAGAAAGAGTTAAAGGGAACAAAAAGTTAAATAAAAGAATATATCCACTGAGAGCTCCGACTGCGATCCAATACCACTTTGCATCCGGAAAAATTCCACGAGCCTTCAGTACTGTAACTCCCAAGGGTTCTGTAGAACCTGAAACCACCTGGAAGACAACATGCATTCAGATACATCTGTCATTATCAGTTATTTTCAGGACCATTTTTGTAAACGTAAGGGAAGTGCTCACATGTTTCCAACTATGTCCTAGAAATTCATTCACGCTTATAGCATTCTGCCCGTACATCAATGGTGACAACCAGTAAACCCATGACCACCACGGTTTAATGTCCTCTGGTAAAAAATAAACAAAAATATCAATAACAGGACTTCAAATAGACGAACTTCCAATAACACAGGCCTGTTGACATCCACCTCACCTCGAGATAAGATAAATCCACCCATTACAAGAACTGTAAGCAATGTAAAAGCTCCAAATGTATTGGCCATAATCATAGTCCTCCCTAAAGCACCAATGACCCGAAACATTGCTGAGGCCACCTGATTGATTAATATTAGCAAAAGAATCTGCTTGAAAAACCTGTCAAGTCACTCGCTCGTTAGTTTAAGAACTTTCAAAGTAATTAGATAAAAGAGCGATCTCTGAAAAATTACCTTCCGATGTTTGGATCGAACCCAATGACATAATAAGTCATGCATGACCATATTGATGCTTCTATGAAAGATATGGGGATTTTGAGAATCCACGTAGGCAAAGAGTATGCCCAGGCAGGGAAGAAGTGGAGGTCTCGATGTTTGAAAAAGGAGGGGAGTTTCAATATGCTGAGCGAAAGCTCTGAGTATCCATTGAACATAACCATGATGAGTCCGAAGAATAGAGCACCCAGAAAGGCCGAACCATCTTCAGTTGTCTTCTTTGTCATCTCAGTCCGCAGAAACAATGTCATTGTCACGGAAGCCATAATAATCAGCTGAAAATGTGATATACTAGCAGTTATTGTTCAGTTTTTATAGTAAGGCCCTAGAGCAATGCAATTCCAGATGAACTTTCTCCATCATAGATAGTGAATCTGTTGTAGACAATAGAAACAAAATGATAACATCTACTTAAGAAATTAAGCAACTCACTTGCGACAACTTGAATATGTAGACAAACGAATTCCTCTTCATAAGAAGGAACTCTCTTGATGTACAAGCTTTTAGAAGGTCTTTCTTGCTAACACCATATTTTTTTGTGGTCAGAGCATCAGGATGACTCTTGGCCTTTTCAAAAGGAACAGAAAGCTCATCCCCAAGAATCCTGCCCACGTGGAATGATTGAAATGCTTCAGAAAATTCCCTGGAGGTAACAAAATGGTAAGGTTCATCTTTCAGCCCCCAGTACTGCTGTTGGTCTTTCTTTGATGTCACCTAGAAGTTGCAGACAAAGGTATTACTCCAAGATTAAAAAATAATTCGACCCAAACTGAAATCTATAATACTTCAAAGTTGTAAGACTGAATAAGTTACTTCTTGTAAGAAATCAGCAACGCCTTTTCTATCAGGACATTTGAAGCCCATGGATTCAAAGAATTCTAGTACATGTTCACATGGTCCCTGGTATACAATATGACCATCTGATAAAAGAATTATATCGTCAAATAGGCCATATGTTTCTGGTGCAGGCTGCAAAAGTGAGATGAGTGCAGTTCCTTGAAAGATGTGAATGGATTGCCTAATAGAATTCACAATCTGAAATGTCGTTGAGCTGTCTAAACCAGTTGATATCTCATCCATAAAAAGAGCTCTTGAAGGTCCAACCATCATCTCCCCTGCTCATTTTATTGCAGTAAATGTATTACTTCTAGAACATAGAATATAATCCAAGCCAACATATATTAAAGATTAGTCCATCTTTTCATTAATGGTTGACCTGTCGTAACTCTCTTCTTCTGTCCACCAGAAATTCCTCTTATCATCTGATCCCCAACCAGTGTATCAGCGCAAGCTTCAAGTCCTAAAATCTGAAAGCAAAGTAATTATTGTTTTAAGTAAATACAACAGCGAATTTTCTTTGGTTATATTCTAAATTTTAATGCTACGGCAGAACCTTCAACATATAATCTGCCATAACACATGTCTCCTGTCCTTCGATTGATATTGCCTGGAGAAAAATAAAATCAGCCTCGATTATTGCATGAACATTAAGGATTAAATCCTCGAACATGCAACTTTACTGTTTATAGAATTTCACCTTCAAGAAAATGTCAATATCAGGGTCAGGTTTAATATTTTCTTGTTTTTCTCTTCTAGCTAATTCTGCCAGCATATCTGCAGTGATGTACATGATTTTGTTAAACTACTCGATGGAAAATTCAATAGAATAGAATATTAGGATCATTGAGCTGATAAGACACTGACTACAACGAGCTCCAACGCCTTGACATCTAGCTGAAAATTCCAGGGTTTCTCGCACTGTCATTTCTCCAATATGGAGATCATATTGACTGATATAAGCTGATGTTCTCTGTGGTTGAAATTCATCCATTCCGTGACCATTATATGTTACTCTACCCCGTTCCTGATGTTTAAAGGGCTAAAATCTGTAAGAACTTGGAAACACGTACTATAAAATATCTATTCGTGAAATGAATTAATTATAATAACTAGCTAGTAACTAGGTTTACCATCTTAACATCAGGTTCAAGCTGTCCTGCTAATGCCAAGAGTAACGTGGTCTTCCCGGAACTTGGAGGCCCTAGAAGCAGTGTCATCCTGGAAATCTACCAGTTTACTTCCATTGAAACAAGAGAACATAACTAAAAGATCATACAGATAGGAAATCTTTCTAACCTCCCAGGTTTGATTATTCCACTGACATCATGAAGTATTGGGAGTGGTGTCTTCCTACTAGGAAGAATATGCAGGTAATTCAAGAATGTCTATGAAGACGAGACCAAACACGAAAGAAGAGTTAGAAATTAATGATACATGAGATAAAGATATTCTCCTTTCGTTATTGTGTCAAATAAGTTAAACGAATTGATCATTTGAAGGATTGATTACCTCTAACATGTTAATAGAAAAATTGAGTACAGTAGGGAGTCCCCTGCTTCCTACATATGCTGCTGCCTCAATATTCAGATGTTCAAACCGGACCTCGATAGTTGGTAGCGCAATGTTAACTCTATATATAGATCAAGAAATCATATTTACTTATAGAAAATGAAAACAAAACCAAAGGTTAAGAACTCATATTAACAAATAAACTAATGCAGTAGCAAGTAGTACATCCATTCATCCATTACCTATCAATGCGGCTTTTGAGCTTCAATAAGAAGTTCTCATTGTCTTGCTCAGCAATTTTGACCAGCCTATCAATGAGATTAGCCCTTTCTATAAACCCAAGATTGGTTATATCTATCTCCCTGTGTTTTCCTTCTCCTTCACTGAGAATGCCTCGCCTAATGCGAAGATAGGTGGGTAGTTTTTCGATTGCAGCCCATTTGAGGGCCTCCTCATCATCCTCTTCTGATCTTCTGCTCGATGCCGCGAAAATATCCACACTTCTGTGACTCCTCCATATGCTTGAACTGCCTAAACGGCCACTGCTAATAATATTAGAATCTTCCATCTTAGTTTTTTTAACTTTACCCTCTCAGGTTCTCATCAGCTTTCAGCTGCTGCCTGCACTATTGGATAGAACAGAGAAAAACACACTGCTCTTTCTGACAAGCAAGTATGCATGCACCCAGTCTTTTTATAGTATCCTTTTTCTATCTGTAGTTGTTAATGAATGACGAAAGAAAAAGTTTTGTCATCACTTACGTCAAACATGTCCCAGTGCCTAAAAGGAAGCTCTCGTATAAGAGAAGTAAGTGAAGTCGGATACATTTTAAGACGTTATCCCAATTGATCCAAGAGGGAAGTGCAAGCACTATCTACTACTTTACAATACATAAGAAGCATATTGATGTGATGAGCCATTTTAATTTATTTCATTATATCCAAGAATCGGACAAATATTATAACCGATCTATTTGACTAAATACATTACTTTAACTCAAGTAAGTCATGAATTCATCATCCATTGCTTCATGTTTTTTGTTTCATTTACCAACTCAGAGACTTGTCTACGTGAGTGTGTTCTTAGGCAATGATTAGGGGAAAATGTACAGCCTGCTTATTGTTTAATGTCTTTTTAAAATGGTGTTTATATAGAGAAGTACATGGGTAGGCCACCATCTTACACATACAGACAAATATGAAAATCCTAAAGGGTTAGAGTATCTTATAAGGGAATAATGTTGACTCTTAATATATTATTAGCTGCGATTAGATGGAACTCCATAGAAGATATTTAACCAATTTTGGCTCTTGTCTGAGTAACTATTCCCTCCCCACCCCACAACTTGCCTAGTTGATGATGCCCATGAATACTGGGACATCCTGAGATTTTGGTCAATGGTTGTCTACGTGTATATACCATAGATAAAACATGCAAGGCACATGCAAGGCAAATGGTCGCAACAATCGAATATGTTTACAGAATATTTTCAATCCATCACTTATATATCAAAACGTCATTCTTAAACACATATTTTAAAATGTATCTTATTTAAATGATGTTATCGGAATAACCTTATTGACAAGGACATTTCAAACCATATGTGCTGGACCGAAAACATTTGTAATTGCTGCGGCTATTTGGCCTATAATGATTGATATGTTAACACTTGGCTATTCGAATGTGCCATGTGCTGCACTACATTATTGAAATGCCAATTAGAACATGCATAGTTTACGAATGTTGTTTTATAACATGGTTCAATCTCCGGCAATGTTGTTATCTCAATCTTACACCAAATTAACTACAGAAATTCTAGTATCGTACACAACATGCAGAAGAATTGCTAAAGATGAATGTGGCAAATCGATGGTATTTTGGCTACAGACCACAGAGGCAATGTGGAGCCAACACCATACTGATCGGTGTCGGAGCTGATGTGAACCTAGCTAAAGAAATGAGCCTAACCTTCTCGTCCTAGCAAACCAACACCAGCTGACCTTAAACCACCAGTGAAGCTACTGATGCTGCCACTCTATATCCCATCATCACTTGTGTAACACACCATATCAGCCATGTCTCCCTTACCATATAAAGCAACTAAGAACAATAACGATAGGATACACGAACAGAGGCTTCTCAGGGTCGGGGTTTAATATCCTCCACATTAGAGGACTTCATAGCTGAGTGAGTACCAAAAGATATGGTGACAATAACTACTCATAACAACTAACCAAACAACAGTGTACAATTACTAACATTTTCAACTTTTGCATGTTAAATCTGTTGGCATCCACGACATACAGTTTACAGCTTTTGCAGACTATATTGGACATGAAAACCAATTCAACCTGCATAGGAAATTGTATGTGAAAGGAAGTATTCTGAGGAGATACTTACCACTAGTTAATTGTCTGCATAATATGAGGATTGAAGTATTTGACTACATACCATATATGTTTACCTCCCCAACATCATTAGATAACAAACCCCTAACTGGGACAGGGGTTTAAAATTAATCTTCATTTTTATAGAAGATCCCAATATTTTAATAGTCACATTAACTTTCTGGTCAGCAACCACCAAAGATGATAGCAAACTATTATAACCCTGAATGGACTGTTTAAACTTTAAAGCATAATAAGCTCCAAATCTGATGAATATGTTTATCTAACTTCCGCAAAATTTCTACAAAACCATCTTCATCCATCAAGGCTCAAAACTGCACTCTCTCACGGGCTATAAAAATTGCCCTCCATCCAAGACAAAATTTTACAAGTCCCCTCATCCCACCCCACAAAGTTAGCCAAATCTAAGCATGTTATGCTTGATTTCAGCAGATGTTGACCATTTAACAAATTTTTATCATGTAATGGAAAAAATCCACTTTGTACACATGTACATAAACGTGACAATTTTAAACATCCTGGCTCCAATAATATGGAACTTCTGAATATTTCCATCTGGGATCCATAGAGCTTGCACATGGATCAAAACTGGGAATCAGCATATGTACAGAGGTTAGCCTAACCTCATCCTCCACCAAAACCAAGGCGGCTGATGGCTCCAATAGCATGTTGCACCATAGGTACGAATACTCCTAAATCCTGAAAGCCAAAGTCTATGACCTCTTTAAGCGAAGTAATAATATTATTATGAGGCTGTCCGGCCATCATCTTAGCAGCAGCTGCAAAGGCAGTCTGAGATTTTCTGGCAGCCTCCATTGCAGAACTCATATCCTTTGTCTGGCAGATGATAAAGTTCATAACAAAAACTTATCTCATTGCAAGAAACAATAGAAATGCATAACTTGTATAGTAATATACACGAAAACAAGTAATAACTAGCTCCTAGTGAATATTGCAAGCAGACACGTCTGGACTCTAAACAAAGGGGTCTGAAGATGACAATGAGCATCGCTATGTCTATAAAGAAAATGCAAGAGAGAGATCTTACAGTTTTCTCAACTCTCCTAGACATTTAAGCTTCTACATCTAGAGAATCACACTCTAGAGGGGGCGGTTTCTGAAAATTAATTTTCCTCGGAAGGGAAAATTTCCTCCACTAACATGTTTTTCAATGTGGCGAACAAAAACATGTTTTCCCTAGAATCACTACTTAAAAGTCATAAGCTGCAGTAATAATATACAAATTGGTGACTGCAAACTCACATAATCAAGCAGCTGAACGAACTTCTGATGGTCCTGAGGAGCAATCACATGGTTTCCAATGATAGCACCATTGCCTTTACATAGCACAGGTTTGTCATTTATTATTTGGTAGTTTGAATTATCAATGTCTGATGCAGATGATGATGGAGATTCGCCTGAGCCTAATAAAGAAAATAGCACCAATTAGCTAAAGAGCTTTCATTGGGGAGGCCAAGAGTTTGACCTCGAGGATAGTAACTACAAAAATTAATTGCTCTGTCAAAAGATTCAATGAGTCTGCCATATCCCACAGTGCTCGAACAGAAATCACTCTGCACCAACCCGTAATAAGTGGGAAACAATAAAATAAGAATAAATCTTTTAGAGTAAGAGATAAGAATACCACCTGACTGTCACCAAGCATCAACCACCTCATACTCAATTTTTAATTGTCAATAATTCAATAAAATAGAATTGAAAAAAAGGAAATAATACAGTTTGGGACGTAAAAGGGAGCCAAAGTATTTCAGGATATGACATGAAAAGTGTGCATACTTTTAGAAATCATCTGCAAACTAGCTTCCAAATCATGCCAGACTCGTCGTGCAAATGAACTTCTAAAATAGACAATCCTCATGTATGAAACTTCCATGCATTTATAAGCCAATGCAGCGGCAGCCATCTCTTGGCGCTTCTCATATTCCAGGGCACAAATCCTGCATATATTTATACATAAAAATGAGAAAGTAGCATCCAATAACATTACTACAAAATCTCCAAAACAACATTATGCCCTGATACCTCTAAAGAGGCTCCCGCCTAAGCAGGCAGGGGAATGGGTTCTACACTTCTACCTAGCCTTACCCCTGGACAACAGGGAGGCTGTTTCCGAGTAGGCCAATATGAAGTCAAAGACTATATACTACTTCACATGATCAAAGTTATGTAGTATTGCAATCACGCTCAATCGAAGTCAAATTGGACACTTCCTACGAGCAGTTTTTAATACTACTGAGAACAAAAAATCAACCATATAATTTGATAAGAATGCTTACTCGCATAATTTGGCCGAGCTGCTAGCAACTTGTACTTGGTTCACCTCGCCCTTTTGACTTTCAATGTTGCTACTCTCCGCAAGAGACGCACCACGAAGATACATCAATGCAGCTTTAAAATAAGCCTCATTACTTTCAAATCCAGACTCCTACACAAAAAAAGGTTGAATAAAAAACTTTATCTTGTCTAAATTAATTAAGATGGGGACTTCAAACAAGCTAAACAGAAGAGTGAAATTGCTTTCAGCCAAGGGGAAAGGAAACAGAGAAAGGTAAAAGAAAAATAACTTATACAAACCTTAGAAAAATCCCCATAACGCCTATACTCCTCAGCTTTTGCCAAGGCAGCAGAAGCACTTTGGATAGCGTTGTCCTCCCTGGAGTGGCTATGGTCATTGAAATTCTCATCCCCACATAGATCAGATCCAGGATGTTTCATGCTGCCACGATCACTAATCTTAAATGTGGAATTTGAAACAGATTCGAGGATACGCAATCCTTCACCACCTTTAGAAGTATTGAGTGGTCTTAGATCCAATTTACCCCCTTTTTGAATCTCTAAAGCGGATTTACCATCATTAAAGGGTAAGCCACTTTTATCATTGTTATTTGAGCAAACCTTTGATTTCCCACTCCTCACTCCCAGGTCAGTTGGAATGATTTGCACATCTGTTACCTCACTCCCATTCATTCTCCCTTCCAATCGACCACGCTCCCCGAATTTGGGTTGTCTCTGACATTTCATGTCTCCCAATCTTTCAGGCTCTATTCCTGTAATAGAGTTCCTCTTCGACACATTCTTATCATTTGTTGAACCTTCATGGTCTCTTGGGAGAATGGAAACTCCTTCAGCTACTCGTTCAAAGTTGCACTCGGAAGCCTTATTAATTTCGCTGCAATGAGTAGAAGGATCAACTCCAGATTTCTGTCGCTGGGAAGGATCAGGATTAATGTTCATTCTTATCTTGCTGGTATGATGGTTGACACCTTTCACATCAACGGGAGACGGACTACTTCTTGTCGAAGTCTGGGCACCAGTACTACCCACAGGGCGAGCTGCGTGGACAGAAAGAGCAGTTTTATCTTTTTTAAGAGTATCTGCCCCCTGAATCTCTGGCACTGGAACTTCAAAAGACTGATTACCAATTATTCCCCTCATGGACATCCCGGACTGATTGCTTTCAAACGCATCATCAATGTATGACAGTTTTTTTTCCCTACGCTCAGCAGGAAACTCGTCAAATCTCGTTTCATCTTTTCGCAAACCACACACTCTTGCAGGGGAAAATTTTCTTAAATTAGACGGCCTCATGGGAGACGAGGAAACAGACTCAACTGGTGAGCCTTTCGCTTCCTGGTATTTAGTTCTACTTCTACCAGAATCAGAAACTTTTGACGAGCTAGAGGTCGCAGCTGTAGAGAATTGCTCAGAACCTAAATCTCTTCGTAAGGCTGTGATATCCTCCATGGTAAGCCCGGATGCCAATTTTGCTTTAAACTGCTGGGCTTTCTTGGCATTCTTGTCCTCAATGTTGATTCTACTACTTGGCATTCTGGTTTGTGTATTTCCAATCTTTGATTTATCAACGACTTCAGCTTTGCTGAAACTCTTCACTTCAGACTCTGATGCCTTCAACCTCTTTCCACTCCTAAGCTCGCTATCCCCACTGTTTTCTTGTACTGATATATTGGTGCCCCCGAACTGATCTCCATGTCTTTCTATTTTCCTCGACTTTGTAGATAGTCTTGTTGTTCCATGTGTTTTTGCATTTAAAGAACCACTATCCACCGAGTCAGACAATGAATCTCTTCGTTTTTTGACAGAAATTTGCAGCTTCACTTTGTCTTTATTATTAAGTTGCTTCTGCTTCTCATTATGACCTACCTTTTTTGGCAAACTAGCACTTAAGCTAACTTGTGCTTTATCAGGCTTTCCATCACTCTCAGAAGGACACAAGTTATCGATATGGCCATCCATCTTCACTTTTTTGGCAACCCCTTGATCACCATAATCAGAATTTCTCTCCCTCTTGACTTTCTTTTTTGTTTTCTCATGACCTGGAAAGATTGTTCAAACTTTAAGTGACGAGCAGCAAGATAAATTATATCATTTTCAGAAGAATACAACTCATATATATCCAAGGGACCTTCAGTCTTCACTTTGATGGTGACCCCTTGATCATAGTTATCAGAATTTGTCTCCCTCTTGATTTTCTTCCTTGGCTTTTCATGACCTGGAAAGAGGTGCATAATAAGTGACATGCAGAACAATAAATGAACTACAGTATATGTATTTGCTTTCTGTACCATTCTCCTCAAGGCTGTCTGAACATTTCTCAGTAACCTTGACTGTCTTTTCTAGGAGTTTTACATTTGATTTCCTCTCAAGGTTTACTTCTGAAGAAGGTTGACTCATATTCCTAAAAGTAATGCTTTTAATGCCATCTTGTTGTTTGTTCTTCATCAGGTGTGAGTTCACAAGAGGACGACTACTGTTGCTTGTGTGAGATGTATCTATTGATTGAAACTTCTTTCCCAGACTCATCTGATGTTGTGTCTCAACATTCAGCTGAGACTGGGGGGTAGAACCATCAGTTAAAAGTGTATTTTGTGTCTCAGCTGCAGGAGGATGGAATAACGCACGGAGTGCTTGTGCTGTTTCATCTTCGCTAAAGTCACAACGGTTCATTCCAGGCCTGAGGATTACCAACAGATGAGTCAGCCAAAACATAAAAGCTTGTGGTGGGATAAGGAGAGGGGATTGCAATCGACCATATCGTTGGTAGCATACAGATATTATTATGTAAACAGATAAAAGGAGCAGAATGAGTGTGCATGACCACATGACAGAGGCAAAGAGACGCAGAAGTAAATAAACGTTTAGTATTAGTTCTACTAAGGAATAGAGTTCGATCTGCAATTACAGAAAATACCATGTGTTGAAAACTTACAGCCAATGTTGCATACTGCACATCCACTTGTCAGGCAATTGATCAGAACTAATGCCAGGTGGAAGGAGGCGCCATGTTTGACAACGAACACATTCGACCCAATCTTCTGTAATAACTACAGAGGAAGGACCAGGTGCTGGTTCAGTCCTAGACATCAGCCCATTACTAGGAGGGACATGATCAGCTAAAGTGTCTCCCTGTGAGACAACCGGTCCAGTTTTATTACTAGATTTTCTCGAGCCATATTTCTGGCCAATTTTAGCCTCATCATACCCCTTAAATGATATATGCTCGTAATTCAAATCCTTCGATTTATGAATGAAATGCTTCTCTGGTGGATCTGATTGGTCGTCAATGTGCACAAGATGTGTATCAACCAAATCTTTATGGCTATGGTGAACCTTGTAAGCATCACTTGAGAGACTCGTCGTATCTTTAACAGCAGTATCAATTTCAGGTGTGAGGGTTCCATCAGATTTCAAGACAGAATTCCCATTGATTAGGCTACGCTTTAACTTATTTTTCCCTACAGCTGATAACTCCTTTGAGGCACTGCTGTGGGCAGTAAGCTTAACTGATTTGGCACGTGCATGAGATGCTTCTTTCAGAGGCTTTTTAGGTTTTATATTCCTGGCCTCCAATTTGTCCATTTGATTTTCACGCATAGAAGATACTTTGACAGTGACATCTCCCCCCTGATCAAACAAGCATTCCTTATCAAAATCCTTCAGTCTACATTTATCGAAACTTTCAACTGAGTTACTTCTAGATTCATGATGCTTAGCACTATCTCGGGAATCCATTGTTCTGATTGTCTCCTCCTTTACAAACTCACAGGCTGAAATTCTCTCTTTTGCTTTGTCTTTTAGCCCCCTTTTCTTGACTGGCATATGCTGCTCCAATTGCCTAACCACTTCAGGTGCCTTGCCAACACTTTCATATGACCTATCAGTGCCAACATGTAAACGAGGAAGGCATGGGATACTATTTTGAGTCTCACTTTCTTTCCTCCCATCCACAGAATAGACTTCATTCCCAAGCCTTGCTTGCACATCATTTCCTTTGATCTGAACAGATTTAGATTTCTTTCCTGCAAGTAACCCTTTCGACCCTTGCACTGACTCTAAATTATCGTCAGACACAACAATATTAGCGGACTTTTCTTTAAGAAAAACAGCTGGCTTGCGATTCACTGATTCTTTTCGACTTCTAATGAGGTTAAGTAAATCGTCATGAAGAGGGGAATGCAAAGCATCACAGGAAACTGAGAATGATGTCAAAGTCTGACAAACAGAAAGGAAGGAAATCAGAAAAGCTAAGATATAACGACATCAAACAGAAAAGCTAGTAATAGGGACAGAAAAAGTAACACGCCTTGATAATGCTGGCGGTAGATTCATCAAAAATTTCTTGAGAGCTCAATTGAGTTCCATGGCCTTCTTCAGGACTGTTTCCCATTGATGAAGATGGTGAGCTGAGCCCAAGACCACTGTATATAGCTGCATTCCTATGTAACCCCTTATCAGGAACTTTTATTCGAACTGTTAATTTTCTCTGATCTGGACGGTTTTCTGACTTGATAAAAAAAGGTTCATCTCTCTCAGGAGCTTTTTCAGCAATTTGGATAGATTTGTGCCTTTCTGAATCTTCGTCTTGTAAGGATTTCACATTATGATGTCCGTGCATACTATTGGAAACAGTAGCAACACTTGTTTGAATAACCGATCTGTTGGAGGTAGCCATCAAATTCTGGGAGCCGCTCTGTATTGTTAAATGTCGATTGCTATGTGAGTGAAGAGTTCTACACGGCACAAATGAGATAATGTCTGATAAATTAACATGTTTCTACCACTTACCTCAGCTGGTAAATTGCAAGATGATCTTGATGTGTTTTGACTATGAACTCTTGGTGAAGCTAATGGGTGAGACAAATTCGGAGGGGAGCGTCGGTACATGGGTAAGAAAGAACCGTAATCGCCAAATTTTGCCCCTGACATCAATAATAATCCCTTTCCAGTTGCAATCATTTGGGAGGTAGATAAAAAAGATGTAAATCCTACTATGATCTTAAATTTCCATTTACTTGAACAACTTACCCAAATTTTGTGCGAAAACCACTCCTTCAAAATCCTTTTGAAAATGACCCAGGACATTTTGAATCTTGTCATCCTTCAAGGGGCACAAAAACAAAAAGTTATAACTCGTTGCCACTGCACAAAAATTTGACAGGAAAGTAGAAAGTTTCTCAAATGCATCATATTGGTTAGGATTGATCACCAGTGTGATTGAACATGTAGTGTCAGTATGTCACCACAGAACACTACTGAATAAGAAACATAGCAAAAAAGCAATTAACTTCGAACATATTCACCTTTCAGTGCTCTGTCCAAACTTTACACATAACTCATTACCATCCTACTACTAACGTGACCACTCGTAAAACCATCCATAGATAAGATAAGTACATATTTTAAAGGATATATATTAGGAATTCCAACTAAAATCGATCCCCTGAACCACAAATGTTCCAGCAAATTTGACAGATTCCCTCGCCACATCACTTCTTCATTTCCAACAATTACATTAATCATACGACTTAAAATTCAAACTAAAGGTTAACAAAATTATCATCACATTACAGTCCAAACAGTACTAAGAACATCAATTTCTTCCTCACTTACACAAATATCAGTACGGATATATGCAAATACATAGCAGTCAAAAGGCGAACGCTCTTACAATGTAAGCGAGATCAACATCAGGGTCAATTGTATCATCAAAGTTTCCACAATCAGCCTCGCCTTCCTCAAGCTCGGCTACTTCATCTAATGTATCCCAATAGCCCATTCTTTTTGTAAAAATTATATTTTTACTTGACTAATAACTCAAACAAAATCACAAACACTTATTCTCCATAACCCACCCTATCAAAATCCAAACTTCCGCAGTTTGAATTTCAATTTTCTATGATCAATAAAAACCCTATAAATCACCACCAACTCCTATCCGGAAATCCAGCATATAATTTTCCTACACACCAAAAATCACCTACCCACAAATAAACAAAATAAAATAAACCCCAAAACCCACCTCCCGATTTTCCCAAATTAATTAAGTTTATCCAAACCCTTGATTATCACACTTGATCAAACCTTAATTGATATAAAAATAAGTATAAATTATATATTTAAGTGTATATATTGATATATTGATATTTATATGAGAATATGAGAATCAAAGAGTTGTGAAATACAGAGATCAAATTCCGAGGGTTACGTTTTGGTAATTTGAGCAATTTTTCTTCTTCTATTTTGGGTTTTTTAGTTGTAATAAAATAAAATACAGTATAATTTAGTATATAAATGTATAGTTGTATACAGATATAGATACATATAATACAAATACAGTATGAACACTGAACACAAAAGACGAAAGAGGAAACAAAAGGTGGAATTAATCAATTTTAATCTTTTTTTCCCAAAAATAATTCCCTTTTCTCCTCTTTATTTTTATTTTGTTTATTGCATTGTTTGTGTTTATAGAATGTAATAAATTCTAATCCCCCTTTTATGGTATGTACTTTACTTTTTCATAAAATTTATATGTATGTATTATTTTAGTACTTGACGACTTCTACTTTAATGGTACAATATGTGTTCGTTCTTTGAATTTTTAGCCCGTTTGTTTTAAGGTGAGTTTATGTAAAATAGAGCATACTCGATGGTTGGATACCTGATTTTTCACATGGGTTATTTTAGATTAATTATTAATTTTTACACTCTCCTAAATTCATCTTAATTAAGCCGATCAGCTTGGTTATTTTCCGTAGATGTTACTTTAAAAAAATTGTACACTGCTCATATTTATGATTAATAAAGATCATTTGCAGCAGGTTACCTTCAACGAGGTTGCTTTAGAAGCTTAAGGATTAGTTTAAGCTTATTGCTCAAAAAATGACAATTTTGTCAATTCGTCCTACCACTAGCAAAAAATAGAAAGTATAAATAATAGGCTCATTAATTTTTAACCCAAAACTTTTGCCAATTTTCCCTCCCAACTTCCTTAATCAAACAACACATTAAACCCCTACAATAATGACCCCTAGACCATTTTAAACTTCAAAAAATGGCAAGAATATTTGGTCAACTAGAAATTAGGACTATAAATCCATACAATAACCAAATATTACATATTTTAGCGAGACATAGGCAAATATTAAGTGTAATTACTATATTTTTATGGGACAAGAATTAATAATATTAATTGTATGCAAATGCTTCTGATGAAATAACCATTTTGTGTAACTAATTGGTATGTATATACTTCCAAAATAGCCAAATTAAAATCTTTATTGTTAAGATTATGGCAACTTGGCCAAAAGGCTCATGCTATTTGCTAGTGACCAAAAGGTCCTCGATTCGAAACTCACATCTATCGCTAATTTACAAATATAATATATATATATATACACACATATGGCAACTTGGCAAGGCATAAAAGATATATTGCATTCCAATGAGATACTCATATTTTTGGAAATAATTGTTATGTAAATGCTTTTGAAATAGTCAAATTATAATCATTATTGCTATAAGTAAATGGAAGACACATTTTATTTATATGTTTTGTTTCACGGTGTAATATGTAAAAATTATAATTGCATAGAGAATTTATTAGTGGGAAGCATGTCAATTATATGTAGACTAATATAAATAGCAAATAGTAATTATAATTGGCTATTTCATTAGCATTTTATTTGGATAAATTGGTATGTGGATGCCATTGAAATTACCAAATTTAACTCATCATTGCTATGTACACTTGATATTTATGTAATAACTAAGCACACCTGATAATAAACCCCAAAAATCAAAAATTATAAAAAGTGAGTATACTTGCAATGATTTCAAAACAAAAGAAAAAAATCAAACCATTAGTAGATTTCGAAGCATCCATGTAGATAAGATTTAAACATAATAGAAATAAGATTAACAAAGCTATAAATGTAAAACTTAGATAAAATAAAGAACACTTATTTATATATATAAAAAAAATTGACATTTAAATAGGAACCCCGGAAAACACATTGGAAAGACTTTTAAATTTTCTTTAAAAAAATCGAACAAATCTTGCACAACAAAAACATCAAACTTCTTTGATGTTTTAAATTATTTGAAATTTGAAAAAAAAAAATCGGCAGGAAATGAAGGATGAGAAATTATTCATTAATGACATAATGAAGTCAAAATAATGAAAACATTAATTACAAGGAAAGCAAAATAATCCGGAGGAGATAAATTAGGAAGAATTAATTTTATTTCCTTGAATGCTTGATTTAATGTATGACAAAAACACCCTTTTATTATGTAAACCCTTAGATCAAATTTGTTATCAAAACATCAATCCAATGGTAAATCAATGATTTAAGATAATTGCTTAAAGATTTTCTTGAGTTTATAAGACAAAGCTCACCTACAACAATTCCCTAAAATTAACTGTTTTTACAACTTTATTAAATTTAGGCTTTATGTTTTAAAGTTAACATAAATCCAAAATCCTTATTTTATTACTTACAACACTTACATCTTTTAACGTGAAGAATAAAAGCGATTTGGGAAAAGTGTAAATATAAGAAACCTAGTATTTAGTATTTGGCACTTTTTTTCCTTTCCTACTTTTACTTTTTTTCCTTTTTTTTTCTTCTTACTAGTGACCAGAAGTTATGGGTTTGAAACTCACATCATCACTAATTTACAAAAACAAAAAAAAAACATTAAATAAGGGAGTATTTTAATGCATTGATGCGAAGCTCTAATTATAATCCAACTTACTCTTTTTTTACCCGGCCGGGTTGAGTCAAGCCATACTTACTTAGTTTATCATGTGTTTAGTATATAATGTTATTAATTAAATGAAATATGCATAAACATAACATCTAATGGCATAGAGTCTAGAAAAATATTGGTAACAAATTTTACATCGAAAAATATTGGTAACAAATTTTACATCGTTGAGTCACTATGAAATTTAAAACTCTTGAATAGTTTGTTGTGTATGTTATTTGAACTCCTTTACGTACTCATGATCTAGATGAAGGACATTTCTCAAATTGTGTTCGTTCATTTTTGTATATAACAAACCGTCATGTGTAACTAATACAAATTAAATAAGTTCTATTATTATATACTAGCAATTTACGCACAATCTAACATGTACGAGTTACAGTGATAAAATCGTTTAATATAAACAATTATAAACAGTGTATCTCACAAAATTGTAAAACATGTTTAAAAATATTATATACATTTATTTATTTCAAAGTTATAAAATGTAAACACATCAAACAGAATATTTTGATAACTAAATTTATATATTAAAATGATTGAATTAGGTAGTTTTTTTTAGTAGTAGTGAATAGTTTTTTTATATAAAAAATTTTAATTGAAAAGTTGAGAAGTTGCTATGTGGCTTCATGCATTAAGCATTACTAGGTGTACAGTCAACGTTATTGTGAATTAATATTTGGGCAAATAGCTTCTGACATCATTCATGTTTGGGAAAAAAGCTAATTAGATCACTCATGTTTCAAAAATGCCACTTAGATCACTAATGTTTAAAAAGTCACTCATTCTGGTCACTCCATCAGATTTTTTGAAGGGTATTTATGTCATAACACATTATTTCCTCTCATAAACACCCAATTTAACTCTTATTAACATATTGACCCCAATCATGAGATTACAATTTTTTCCGATTTCTTTTTTGATTTCTTTTTCGGTTTATTTTATTTATTTATTTTTACATTTTTTCTCGATTTATTTTTCCATTTTTTTGATTTCTTCTCGATTTTTTAAATTTCTTTTTTAATTTTTTCTCGATTTCTTTTTCTATTTTTCTCAATTTTTTTAATTTATTTTTCGATTTCTTTTTCGTTCTCTTTTTTTGTTTTATTTTTTGATTTCTTTTTTCTATAAGAATTAAAAAAAAATTCGAGAAAAAATAAAAAAAGAAATTAAAAAAATCGAGAAAATATCGAAAAAGAAATAAAAATGAAATCGAGAAAAAATAAAATAAAAACCGAAAAAAATTGAGAAAAAATCGAAAAAGAAATCAAAAAAAGAAATCGAGAAAAAATCGAAAAAATATCAAAAAAGAAATCGAAAAAATTGTATTCTCGAGATTGGGGTCAATATGTTAATAAGAGTTAAATTGGGTGCTTTTGAGAGAAAAAATGTGTTTGGACAGAAATACCCTTAAAAAATTTGATGAAGTGACCCGAATGAGTGACTTTTTAAACATTAGTGATATATCTGGCGTTTTTGAAACATGAGTGATCTAACTGGCTTTTTTTTTTCCCAAACGTGAGTGATGTAAAAAACCATTTGCCCTTAATATTTTATTTAGTTTAATATTCCTTTAGTTACGGACACATAAATTTTGCCAATGATTTAAATTAAACTAATAATAATAAATTTAAGTGGTTTGATAAACCTAATTGATGTATATTTTAGAAAGAGTTAAAATGGGATACGAAAAGCACCGTGCTTTTTTCAGTCCTTTTAGACGCTTTTTATGCTTTTTTATGACATTGAATATAGGACAATTGTCACCATCGATAACTAACGTGTACGAGAATTTGGCGTTCGATCACAGTGCTTCAACTTTGACTGTTTTCGATCACTCACGTTTGGTATTGTGTACAAAACGACCACTCTCGCATTTTTTTTGTTGTGTAAATACGATTTTTATGATTTTTACAGGGATAATTTGGTCATTTCTTACTATCATGCTCCTCCTTCATTCAATTCACGTATGACGAGCATTTTTCTCAAGTTTGTATCCTCCAAATTCTCTCAAGCATTTCTTGAATTCACAAGCATTTCTCTCAAGTTTGTATCCCTCCAATTCTTCCAAGCTTTTCTCACAATCATTCAAATTACAGTCACAACCATTCATTTGAAATGTGATGTTTCTATTATATAACAAATCTTCATTTTTATTATTACTTGAGAGTATCAGAGGTCAACAATTGGAGACAACTCCGTATACAACAATTAGGCTATCGGCAGCTACCTAGTAAAGCATTAATTTTTACAATAATTAGGCTATCAAAAGCTAATTGGCAAGTGCCCAATATCGAAAAAGCAAATAAAAAACTGAAAATTGATCGAAAACAGTCAAAGTTGAAGCACATAATCGAACGCAAAATTCTCATAAATATTAGTGATCGATTGTGCCATTTGCCCTTGTATATAGTCATTTGAGTTATGTTGATATTATATAAGACATACTTTGTATATTGAAAAAGAACTTTATGTTAAAAAAGTACTTAGTATGAAAAAAATTATGCACAATTACATTTTTAAAATAATGTACAAAATTAGGTTTTATTGCTCAATTGATAGGAATTCTTAGATTGATATGTTTATCCATTGTTTTTAATTCCTTAAACTTAAGTAATTTGATATCATTAAAAATTATATAAAATATCCTCATAAATAAGATACCTAATTCTAAAATGACAAAATATATATATTAAAATTGATTTTCAAAGCTTTAATGTTAGATTTTTTTCCCTTAATCTAATAAAACAAGATTGATAATAATATCACCTTTTTACATAATACATATGTAACGCCCCCCGCCCCCCGAAACCGGGTCGGAACGTTATTTGATTTGATGGACTGGCCTCACAAACCACCACGGGTCTCTCCAGCACGTTTTGTCCTCACTCACGTGCTCACCGGGACACTTCCCAGTGGGTCACCCATCCTAGAATTACCCCAGGTCAAGCACGCTTAACTTTGGAGTTCTTCTGAGTTGGGCTATCGAAAAGAAGATGCATCTTGATGGTATGAGTAGTACCTATCAAATCATATCAAACATATCATATCACCCACTCTGGGCCGGGTATTACAATCTCCCCCACTTAAACAATCAACGTCCTCGTTGATCCACATCCAAATCCACATCCACATCCAGGACCGTACCATCCGTGTGAGACTCATCTCACAATTCCGGACGGCTCGGCTCTGATACCATTTGTAACGCCCCGCCCCATAACACCGGGTTGGAACGTTATTTGATTTGATTGACTGACCTCACAAACCACCACGGGTCTTTCCAGCACGTTTTGTCCTCACTCACGTGCTCACTAGGATACTTCCCAGTGGGTCACCCATCCTAGAATTGCCCCAGGTCAAGCACGCTTAACCTTGAAGTTCTTCTGAGTTGGGCTACCGAAAAGAAGATGCATCTTGATGGTATGAGTAGTACTAATCAAATCATATCAAACATATCACAACAACGCCCACTCTGGGCCGGGTATTACAATCTCCCCCACTTAAACACTCAACGTCCTCGTTGAGCCACACACACATCCACACACACAATTACACATAACACATGCATAAGAAGGTAAACAGACGTGAGTAAGAAGTCACCTCAACCAAAAAGCACAAGTAAAGCTCACTCCCGAGTCGAAGGCAAAAACTAGGTCAAGTAGGAGGACCTCTTGACATACTAGCTTGATTAAAGGTTGCTCAATCTGAATCAAGGCACGAAATTGGCTGCTCAACGTAGAAGAAAACAAGAAAAGGAGAAGAAAAAATCGGCTGGAGAACGTTTGGAGGAAGAGGCGACGTCTGATATATTTTACAACATATAGATTATTGTGGAAAAATAGATTTTATATAACATGTTAATTTTTATTTCTTAACTAATAAAGTACAAAAAAAATATTGTAGTAATAATTTTTACTAACTTTTCTTCTACTACAATTATTAGTTACCTTGAAAATGATAATATTAAAAAAAAACATGCAAAAAAAACCTCCACGTACCACGCATGTCCCTTATCACCAATAAATTAAAAATATGAAAGCATAATATGTGAATTTTTTTAGACGTAGACATTATATATTGAACATAAATATAAAAATTTAAATGCAAACTCTAATTACTTAATCAACTTCACATTCTGCGATCTAAAATAATTAATTGATCATGCTTTGTGTCAACTCATCTCTTAATTTTGTTTTTTGAAAAACAAGAATTTGGGTATTACACATAAGTTGCCCATCACAATCATCCTCAACACACCAAACATATACTCCTCATTACATATTATGCCAAAATATAGAGATTTCTTACAAACAACATAAACTTCGTCAATCTAAATTATTTATAGGGTTAGGGTTTCATTTATCGCATTTGTCTAATTAAACCCTCACATCATATCGTTTTTTTCGCTTATTGCATTTTCTTATATCGTTTTTAAGCTTATTTGATGAAATTTTCACTTTCTGGCATATTGCATTAGTCAAAGTTCGAA